>QANX01007212.1:54512-65766 GCA_003254975.1 Ochetophila trinervis | reverse complement strand
TTGGGGTTTCGGATTCTTTAATCTTGGGGTTCCGCATCATTAGCTACTCTGAGTTAGAAGACATGGCAATGCCAAATAACAACAATAGGACTCTTAAGGAGGTGGTTGCTCCTAATTTAAATATTTAGCCTTTTTGCATTCATTTTCCTGATTTACAAGCTGCTTTCGAATTAAAATCAGGCATAATACATTTATTACCTTCTTTTCATGTTCTTGTAGGTGAGGATCCTCATAAACTTTTGAAAGAATTCCACGTGGTTTTTCTAGCATGAAGCCATAGGGCATAATGTAAGACAAGAGTAAGCGGTGGGCTTTTTCTTTTTCACTTGCAAATGCAAGAAATGATTGGATTTACTACTTTCCTTGGGGGTCCATTAGCACTTGGAGTATGATGAAGCACCTATTTTTTGAGAAAGATTTTCTTCCTTCAAGAGCCGCCAATATAAAAAAGGAGATATGTGGCTTTAGGCAATACAGCGGAGAGTTGCTACATGAGCATTGGGAGCGATTCAAGAAATTGTGTGGGAGTTTCCCTCACCATAAAATAAGTGAGCAACTCCTCATTTAGTATTTTCTCGAAGGATTATAACTAATAGACAAAAGTATGGTGGATGCTATTAGTGGAGATGCCTTGGTTGACCAAATTCTATACGAGGGTTGGAGTCTCATATCAAATACGGCTACCAATTCATACCAAATTGGGGCAAGGACACAACCTCTATTGAAAGAGGTTAACAAGGTAAGTACTTCTAATCTTGAAAGTCAAATTTCTTATTTAAACTTGTTAGTGCGTAAATTGGTCGTAGGTAATGCTTAAGTGGTCAAGGTATGTGGTATTTGTTTGGTTGCGAGGCATCCTACTGATATGTGCCCAACAGTAGAAGAAAAGGGACAAGTCCAGCAAACTAATTTAATAGGTGGTTTTCCAGGACAACCCTAATGCCAGTATGATTCATTTTCAAACACTTACAACCCAAGGCGGAAAGATCATCCACATTTGTGCTATGGGAACATTGCCAAACAAAACCGTTATCAGTGTGGTGATAAAATTGATAACTCGCAAGTGCACGAATCAACAAGTAATAAAGTGATGTCTATTAGAAATCCGATATTGATTCCACAAAGATTAATATCTTTAGTATTGAAATTTAAATCTATTATTAATCAAATTAAGCAAAATAAAAGAGTATTTTGGTTGAGTGACTGTTGTTAAATAGCAAAGCAATAATTAAAGGGAAGCAATTATAAAACCAAATCATGGCAGCAAGTTTAAGAAACAGAAAGTTCAAAGGTTTGATGAAACAAGGAGTGACTTCACCACTCTTACTCCTATTTAGCCTTAATGCATTGAAATTTAAATCTATTATTAATCAATATCTCTCTAATTCTAATTTCTTCTCTAATTATTATTCCAATTAATATAATTAGAATAATCTGACCTCCTATGTGACATTTGATGTGGCAATAAAGGTACTCCTGGCTAGAGAGTGATGATGTGGCAGTCCATGCATATGTGTCATCCTAGTAGGCAAAGACACTTTCCTTTAGTATCTTCAATATTCATCAAGCAGATTCCAAGTACATTTTGGATGATCAAATCAACTTCGAATTCACTGCTTCTGGTTTAAAAGGTTAGTTTTATGTCTTAGCTTTCCATTAATATCTTGATCGAACAAAATGGACATCGAGAAGGCACTCAAATTCTAATTTCCCAAGGTAGTGTAAGTCTGCCGCAACTGCTAAAAATGTTGATCTTCCAAATCAACTGGTAATGATTGGCTGCTCTAATTGCAATGAAACTGTTCAGAATCGAAGCATAATGAATCATGAATCATTTGCAACTAGAATAACACAAAATGATGCGGAACCCCAAGCTTAAAGAAACTGTAATCCCAACACACAAGATGATATGGAACAAACCCTAGGTAAAAACCCGCCCTATAGCACCTCTAGATAACAATCGTATCTAGCAACACTAATTAGAAGGCAAAGAATGAAATTGAATTTCGCCACAGAGTAAATACCTTTGATAAGAAGATCAATTCCCAAATGCAACAAGTAGAAGAAGAACTATCCTCACTTGGAACACACAAGTCTTGTTGAAAACAAGAATAGATTCTATTTAATCAATAATCAAAGTTGGTTTTACAAGTTAGTAACCCCCCTTTATATAGATATTAGGGTTAGGTTAAGAATCAATCTAGACCATAAAATTATTAGGAAAGTAATCCTAAGGCTAAAAACTAACCCTAAATAAAAATAATCCGAAAATAGAAATAATTACAAAACTGTCATTATAATTTGGAAATAGCAATAATTACGAAATTGCCATTATAATCCGAAAATAGCTAAATTACGAAACTGCCATTGTAATCCAAAAATAGCTAAAATTACATCGTTTCGTCTTTGCAACTCCCGAGCAGCATTACCACCTTCATTCCTTGCTTGGACATCATGCTTAAAACATCATCTTTTGCTCCAATGGTAGAATATGGCACTATGTTGCCCGTATCACAAAATCTCCATGTGTAGCTGCATATATGATTTTCTCAATAAAGATTGTGCAGAAATACAGTAAATTCCAGCATGTCTTTCTTTCTCTAAAAATAGAAAAATACAATAATTTAGTATTTTTCATTAACAATTAACTTTGAACTAACTAAAATCCAATATAAAATATTTCATAAAAGCAGTAACTTTTATGCCTATCAATCAGCAACCATATCAAGAAGACCATAACCAACAGAACCTTCAAAATCAAGCATGTCTTTCTAAGATACTATGAAATCTCTTGCAACTAACATGCAACAAGACTGACAAGGATTGATGTTCATAAAGGAATCCTAACCACGAAATTCGATGTAGAAGTTAATTCATTCAACATTTTTTTATGGAGAAATGATTGCTTGAGCTACCCAAGACCATGTCAAACCAACGATGTTAAATAACAGCATTCTGTGGGAGGCAACCCATAATGACTCATTTCAACTCCATTGAATATAAGCGTGTGAAATAGAGTCAATGCAATTTTTTTAAGATTTTATTAAATTTTCTAATTTTTTGGCATTTTTCTGCAATACTTATAACAGACACATTAAACCCTCTGGTGCTGATTGACAAATTTTCCAAATGATAGACATAACAGGCGTCTGATATGAAACTTGTAATGGCACCTTAAACTCTTGAGTTTTCTTGCAATTTTTTGTAAAAAAAATATTGAAATTCACAATAGGCGCCTTACATGGCACCCATTCTGAAGCCTATCCACTACTACTTGATTTCAAAAAAACTAAAAAATTTTTTTTGTAGTTTTCAAGAAACCCCAATTCTCATCGATAGAGTGGAATCACAGCTCTTTTTTAGGGAAGTGTCATTTTTCATGCTTACTTTCTTTTGTTGTTTTTCTGGACATTGAGGTCAATGTGGAATAAGTGTGAGGGAGTGAGTTCAGGGTAGTTATTACGTTTATGTACATTTGCATTCTTTTGTGAACATGTTGAGCTTGTTTTTGTCAAAACTTTGCCTCCGTTAAATGTTCAGTCTTTCTTACGTTTTTTTAATCAAGAAAGTGGCTGTGTATTATAGAAGGAGATTAAAAACTTTGAAAATAAATTTAATTAATTGGTTAAGTTAGCTTAACAGTCTAAAATATGATGTAGTAACCAACAACATTCTGTAAAAGAGAACTAGTTCTGGTGAACTATAGCATAAGTGAGATTTTGGGCCTTAGAAAGAAATTAAATAGATCTTTAATCATTTTTGAGTGATATTCACAATTAGTTTTGTTATTCTAGAACTTGCTTTGGTGTGCTCTAATTAAGATTACATTGATAAATTCTTACATTAAAATGATGAAGGTATTTTCTTTATTTTAGCCATTTAGCCTAAAAAGCCAAGCTATTTGTTGACTGTTAGTAAGCCCTATTAAGCCATCATGGATACATTTTCTTTGTTGTTATTAACCTTCATTATAAGCCTTGGACTTTGAATTTTTGAACAAATATACCTATCTCAGGTCTAGTAAGGCATCAAACGTATGCAAATAGGTTTTTGTGGGTTATTAATATGCAAAGAATGAGTTGATTAAGTGTGGGGGTATTTGAATTAAATGGTTGGTATTTGTGAATTGTACAAAATGGTTTGGAGGTTATGTAAAAGTTCATGCTTTGATGTAAAAAAAAAACAAGACAAGAAAAAAAGGGAAAGTTTTCAAAAGAAAAAAAATTGAAAAAAAAAGTTGAAAGAAAAATATGTTGATACATGAATGAATTTTTCTTTTGTTTTATGGATTTGAAAAAAAAAATGGGGTGACGGATTGAATTGTGATTTTATGTTTAGATGCTCTATTAGTCTTAGATTTACCCTACTGTATTTCCTTTTTCTTTTTCCCCTTCCGGCCTTTGTCCTAAGCCCTATTACGACATTTTTGTAGACCTTTAGATTTTTGTTTGAATGTATGATAGGTAATGGAGATTAGACCAACAAGCAAGCATATGGTAGTACAAATTCCTACATTGTAATTGAGTGTGCATTTTTTAACCATTTAAACACTTGAGTGATTAGAGAGAATCTAGTGAGATGTTTGTCAAGCTAGTTTGAAATTTAACTAGAATAATGTCAATTGTTATTAAATTTCAAGAATGTTTATTGGATTATATATCTATCTACAATATTTCATATTTGAATGGTTTGAATGGTTTGCACTAGACGTGCAAAGATTAAGTGGGAGGTATTTGATAGGAACTAATTTATATAAAATTATATACCTCTATATTTGATTTTGATATATTTTGTTTATTTAGAAAACTCTAATTTGTGCTATTTGGTGTATTAGATAAATTCAGGTTGAAAGAGAAGAAATATGAAGAAAATAGCTAATTTGAAGCATAATGGAAAAAGCAGACAACACATAACAGGTGCAATGTCAGAGGCTTTACATGGTCCAAGGTTGAGAATTTTAGCTTAAAGGCAGAGCATTTTAGGCGCGCAGTTAGGTCCTAAGTTATGTGAGTTTTATTGATGAGGAACCCCAAGCTTAAAGAAACTATAATCCCAACACACAAGATGATATGGAACAAACCCTAGGTAAGAACCCGCCCTATAGCACCTCTAAATAACAATTGTATCTAGCAACACTAATTAGAAGGCAAAGAATGAAATTGAAATTCGCCACAAAGTAAATACCTTTGATAAGAAGATCAATTCCCAAATGCAACAAGTAGAAGAAGAACTATCCTCTTTTGGAACACACAAGTCTTGTTGAAAACAAGAATAGATTCTCAATAATCAATAATCAAAGTTGTTTTTTTACAAGCTAGTAACCCCCCATTTATATAGATATTAGGGTTAGGTTAAGAATCAATCTAGACCATAAAATTATTAGGAAAGTAATCCTAAGGCTAAAAACTAACCCTAAATAAAAATAATCCGAAAATACAAATAATTACAAAACTGCCATTAAAATCTGGAAATAGCAATAATTACGAAACTGCCATTATAATTCGAAAATAGCTAAATTACGAAACTGCCATTGTAATCCGAAAATAGCTAAAATTACGTCGTTTCGTCTTTGCAACTCCCGAGCAGCATTACCACCTTCATTCCTTGCTTGGACATCATGCTTAAAACATCATCTTTTGCTTCAATGGTAGAATATGACACTATGATGCCCGTATCATTCCCTTCCTCTTCAAAAAGATTCGTCCTCGAATCTGAATCCATATCGAAAGGAAAAATATCAGAAACATTAAAAATAGTGGACTCATTGTACTCACCCTGAAGGGCGATTTTGTATGCGTTGTCCTTTACTCTTTCAAGCACTTGAAATAGTCCATTGCCTTTAGCATCCAACTTAGACTTCCTAAGGTTGAAAAACCTTTTCTTCCTTAAATATACCCAAACCCAATCTCCTGGTTTGAATATCCTCCACGTGTCATCCCATAAAAATTTCCCAAAGGAACTCAAAAATTCCACATCCCTATCATATTTAATAGTTCTAGGCACTCCACGCAATTTGGATTTCACATCAAAGACCTGCAATAAAGAGACTAAAACACTAGGCAAATCGAAGTCAATGTTAGTTTCACAAAGCAAAACCTCTTGAAACCTCACTAACAATATTGCTTTCTTGCCTAAATTGCACTATTGACTTCTCTCTTTTTTGCATTAAAACTCTTTTTCTTTTCACTCTTTTCACTTTTCTTTATTGCACTTTCCTCTATATTTTTCTTACTAGTGCAATCACTCACCATTGGGCCTTTATTTATAATATTTTCACTTTTGGCCTCTTTACACTCAATTTTTTTATTTGTCTCACTTCCCAAATCCCCATGTGAACTTTTGGATAATTTCAATTGTTCAAAATACACCTCCATTGGAGACAAAGGTGCAAGTGTGACTTTCTTTTCATTATGCTCATGTCTCCTAGCCCTTGGTTCCTCCCTCCATGTGCGTCTCCTCATGGAATGATTTGAGACTTCATCATCATCGGAACCCGTTGGCTCTATATCTCTAGTTCGCAAACCATCTCTCTCTGGGTTATTTATGGCGGTCATAAATACTTCACTTACGTTATCATTTAGCTCATCCACCTTCATCTCTTTGTAATACTCTTTTATGGACCTAGACCCTTGTGTGAGTCTCTGCAACTTTTGATGAAGCTCTCTATAGTAATAAGATGGTACAAACCTTTTCCTCATAATTCTCTTCATCTCATCCCAAGTTGAGATCACTTGTTTGCGCCCTTTATTAGCCTTTTGCGCAGTTAACTTATTCCTCTTCTCAATCTGTAGTCGGGCCTTCTCGTGTATAGATTTAACTAAGTCCGCCTTCTTTTGTCCATCTAAGTTAGCAAGTTCACTCAAAGGTAAATGATGCGGGCATCATAAAGCTATATTCTACCATTGGAGCAAAATATGATGATTTAAGCATGATGTCCAAGCAAGGAATGAAGGTGGTAATGCTGCTCGGGAGTTGCGGAGACGAAACGGCATCATTTTAAAAACAAACAACTTAGAATGGCAATTTCGTAATTTAGCTATTTTCGGATTATAATGGCAGTTTTGTAATTATTTCTATTTTCGGATTATTTTTATTTAGGGTTAGTTTTTAGCCTTAGGATTACCTTCCTAATTTCCTTAGGATTACTTTCCTAATTTTCTTAGGATTAGTTTCCTAATTACTTTATGGTTTAGATTGATTCTTGATCTACCCCTAGTCCTTATATAAAGGGGGATCAATTCTTTTGTAAGACAGATTTGAGTTTTTAATCAATTGAGAGAATTAATTTTCCTATTGCTCTCAGGAGTGTTCTTGCAAGGTGAGGAATCAATTTCTTCTTCTTGTTGCATTAGGAGTTGAATTATCTTATCAAAGTAGAAATACTTTGTGGCGATTATTCTTCTCTTTCCCTAGCTTTCTAATCCACGTTTTTAGATACAAGTTATCTAAGGGTTTGGTAGGGCGGGTTCTTGTTTTCCAATTATTGTTCAATATTTCTTGTGTGTTTGGGGTTTCGGATTCTTTAATCTTGGGGTTTCGCATCAGTAAAGGCATCAAATCCAATACAGTTAAAGGATTAAAGCAATATACAATCTCAAATGGTGAAAATCCAGTAGAAGAATGAATAGTACGGTTATAAGCAAATTCAAGAAAAGCCAAACAATCTTCCCAAGATTTTAAGTTCTTACCAACTACAGAACGCAGTAAAGCACCTAAAGTTCTATTCACCACTTCCGTTTGTCCATCAGTTTGTGGATGACAAGTTGTAGAATACAAAAGCTTAGTACCCAACTTTCCCCACAAAACTTTCCAAAAGTGACTCAGGAACTTGACATCTCTATCCGAGACTATTGTCCTAGGTACCCCATGCAATCTCACTACAACTCTAAAGAATATGTCAGCTATATTTGTTGCATCATCAGTTTTATGGCAAGCAATGAAGTGCGCCATTTTACTAAATCTATCCACAACAAAAAATATACTATCACGACCCTTCTTAGTTCTCGGCAACCCAAGAACAAAATCCATGGAGATATCAACCCATGGTTCCGTTGGCACAAGAAGAGAGGTGTACAAACCATGTGGCATAGACCTAGATTTAGCCTGTCTACATGCAATACATTTAGCACAAATTTTTTCAACATCCCTACGCATATGTGGCCAAAAGAAATGTTCAGATAAAATATCTAAGGTCTTATGCACACCAAAATGCCCCATGAGACCACCACTATGTGACTCTCTAACAAGAAATTCTCTAATCGAACAATTGGGCACACATATCCTATGTCCACGAAACAGAAATCCTTCATGTTTATAGAATTTATGACAAGCTCCATTTTCACATGCAGCATATATTTCACCAAAATCATCATCACTAGCATACATGTCTTTTAATTGTTCAAAACCCAAGAGCTTAGAAATAAGAGTAGTGATTAAGACATACCTCCGAGACAAAGCATCGGCCACCACATTCTCCTTACCTTGTTTGTAACAAATCACGTACGGAAAGGTCTCTATGAACTTAACCCATCGTGCATGCCTCTTATTGAGCTTTCCTTGCCCCTTGATATGCTTCAACGACTCATGATCAGTATGAATCACAAACTCCTTCGGGAACAAGTAATGCTGCCACACTCTAAAGCACGGAAAAGGGCATACAACTCTTTGTCATACGTCGAGTAGTTGAGTTGAGCTCCATTCAATTTCTCACTAAAATATGCTATGGGACTTTTTTCCTGCAATAAAACATCACCTATACCAATCCCAGAAGCATCACATCCAATTTCAAAAGTTTTGTCAAAATTAGGTAATACAAGAATAGGAGCAGAACATAACTTATCTTTTAGAGTTTGAAAAGCTACCTCTTGGTCCTTACCCCATTTAAACCCTACCTCTTTTTTGACAATCTCATTCAATGGTGCCGCTATGGTAGAAAAGTCCTTCACAAACCTTCTGTAGAACCCAGCTAGTCCATGAAAACTTCTTACCTCAGAAACACTCTTAGGTGTGGGCCATTCTCGGATAGCCTTCACCTTTTCCTCATCAACCTCAACACCACTTGCTGATACGGGCATCATAATGTCATATTCTACCATTGGAGCAAAAGATGATGATGCGGGCATCATAGAGCCATATTCTACCATTGGAGCAAAAGATGATGATTTAAGCATGATGTCCAAGCAAATAATGAAGGTGGTAATGCTGTTCGGGAGTTGCAAAGGCGAAACGAAGTAATTTTAGCTATTTTCGGATTACAATGGCACTTTCGTAATTTAGCTATTTTCGGATTATAATGGCAGTTTCGTAATTATTGCTATTTCCAGATTATAATGGCAGTTTTGTAATTATTTCTATTTTCGGATTATATTTATTTAGGGTTAGTTTTTAGCCTTAGGATTACTTTCCTAATTATTTTATGGTCTAGATTGATTCCTAACCTAACCCTAATATCTATATAAAGGGGAGGTTACTTGTAACACCCCGTCCCGGGGAAAATATTGAAATTTCTCAAAATTGATCGAGTTGACCAAGTTTGACCAAGGAAGGGCTCGGGGTTGACTTTTTGTGTGAGCGTGCTACGGTTTTGACCGTAGTGCTGTTGCGTAGAGTTAGTCGATACGAGTTCGTAGACTAGTAGTACGCTCAATTCTGAGTTAAGACCGAGAAGTTATGGCTGAAANGGCGGGTTTTTACCTAGGGTTTGTTCCATATCATCTTGTGTGTTGGGATTACAGTTTCTTTAAGCTTGGGGTTCCGCATCACTTGCACTCACAACAAAGCCAAGAAATATTAGTCGATCAATATTTTTACTATAAAACTGCCCTAACATGCTCTACATGGGCATCTAGATTTTTACTATAAATCAATATGTCATCAAAATAGACAACCACGAATTTCCCTATAAAAGTTCTTAGGATATGGTTCATTAGTCTCATGAAGGTACTAGGAGCATTAGTCAAGCCAAAAGGCATAACTAACCATTCATATAAACCATACTTAGTGCTAAATGCAGTTTTCCATTCATCCCCAGGTTTCATCCTAATTTGGTGGTATCCACTTTTCAAGTCTATTTTAGTGAACACACAAGAACCATGCAATTCATCCAACATGTCATCTAACCTAGGTATAGGGAAACGATACTTTATCGTAATCTTGTTGATGGCTCTGCAATCCACGCACATCCTCCACGTGCCATCCTTCTTATGAACCACCAACACCGGTACAGCACATGGGCTTAAGCTTTCCCGCACATATCTTAATGCCAATAGCTCCTCCACTTGCCTTTGAAGTTCCTTCGTTTCCTCAGGGTTGCTTCTATATGCCGGTCGGTTTGGAAGGCTCACTCCAGGCACCAAGTCTATTTGATGTTCAATGCCCCTTATTGGTGGTAATCCTTTGGGCAATTCCTCCAGGAAAACTTCTTCAAATTCTTTCAACAAAGAAACAAAAATACTAGGCAAACATGGGTTAAGGTTAGCTTCAGAAAAATAAAACTCCTTAAACCTCACAAGAACTAGTGCTCTCTTGCATAAGCATGCTCCTTTCACATCTCTCATTTTTGCATAGAAATTCTTTTTCTTTTCACTCCTCACTTCACTCATGTTTTTCTCACAAGTGTTTTGACTATCCATTGGGCCTTTATTTTTTTTCTTTCTCTCATGGCCTCTTTTCCCTCATTCTTTTTGTTAGTCTCACTTCCCATATCCTCATTTGTAGGTTTATTCATCTTCAATTGATCAAGGTACACCTCTTTTGGAGATAGAGGTGCTAGAGTGTGCTTCTTCCCCTTGTACTCAAAAGCATACCTATTCCTATGCCCATCATGAACAACTCTCCTATCGAATTGCCACGGCCTACCCAACAAAATGTGCCCGGCTTGCATAGGTACTACATCACACACAACCTCATCAACATACTTTCCAATTTCGAAAGCAACCTTCACTTGTTTGGTTACCTTCACTTCCCCACTGTGATTCAACCATTGTAACCTATAGGGATTAGGATGCTTCTCACAATTCAAGCCCAATTTCTCTACAAAAGTAGTGCTAGCTACATTGGCACAACTTCCTCCATCCACTATCAAACTGCAAATTTTTCCACCCACCATACATCTAGTGTGAAAGATATTCTCCCTTTGCTCTAGACTCTCCTCCTTAACTTTAAGGTTTAAGGCTCGCCTAACAACTAGAGACTCTCCCCTCATAGCATACTCTATGTTCTCCTCATCACTAGAATTATCCTCCAATGGTGGCAC
>QANX01007212.1:0-41049 GCA_003254975.1 Ochetophila trinervis | reverse complement strand
GTTTCCTCGGGATTGCTACGATAGGCTGGTCGGTTTGGAATGCTTGCTCCAGGTACAAAATCTATTTGGTGCTCAATACCTCTCAATGGAGGCAATCCAGTCGGCATCTCTTATGGGAAATCATCGTCAAAATTCTGCAATAAAGAGACAAAAACACGAGGCAAATCGGGATTAAGGTTAGTTTCACAAAGCAAAACCTCTCGAAACCTTACCAACAATATTGCTTTGTTGCCTAAGAATGCACTCTTGATTTCTCTCTCTTTTGCATAAAAACTCTTTTTCTTTTCACTCTTCTCACTTTTCTCTCTTGCACTTTCCTCTCTATTACTAGTGTAATCACTCACCATTGGGCCGTTATTTTTATTCTTTTCACTCTTGGCCTCTTTACACTCAATTATTTTATTTGCCTCACTTCCCAAATCCCCATGGGAAACTTTGGATAGTTTCAATTGTTCAAGATACACATCTTTAGGAGATAATGGTGCAAGTGTGACTTTCTTTCCATTGTGCTCAAAAGAATACCTATTCTTAAAACCTTCATAGATAGTCCTCCTATGTCCGGCTTGCATAGGTACTACATCACACAAAACCTCATCACTATACTTTCCAATAGAAAATGCAACTTTCACTCTCTTATTTACCTTAATCTCCCCACTGTCATTCAACCATTGTAACCTATAAGGGTTAGGGTGTTTTTCACATACTAGTCCCAACTTCTCAACCAAAGTAGTACTAGCAACATTAGCACAACTACCCCCATCAATGATTAAACTACAAGTTTTACCATTGACAAAACATCTAGTGTGAAAAATATTCTCCCTTTGTTCTAGTCCCTCTTCCTTCACCTTCAAATTTAAAACCCTCCTAATTACTAGGGACTCTCCAACCACGGGATACTCTATATCCTCCTCCTCACTAGAATCATACTTTATTGGTGGCCTTTCCTCATCGGACTCAGACTCCGACATTACTTCATTACCCCTCATCAACATAGTTTTCCTATTTGGACATTCAGAAGCAATATGCTCAAACCCTTGACATTTAAAACATTTTATTTCCCTATGTCTAGAAGTACTAGAAGTGTTAGGATTAGAAGTACCTCTTGTTGGGTTGGCACTCTTATTCTTGAACGTGGATGCATCTCCAATTTTCTCTTTGGTCTCCAAGTTCTTTTCTCTCTTCTTGTCGTCATACTTGTTCCACTTCAAATTGGAATCCCACTTTGAATTGGAGCTAGAAAATCCTATTGATGACCCTTCACTTCTCAATTGTTTTTCCACTTCAATAGCCATGTTGACCATTTCTTCCATTTCTACATATGGATGTAGATCAACCACCTTGGCAATATCTTTGTTCATTCCACTTAGAAATCTTGCCATTGTAGCTTCTCTATCCTGTTCAATGTTGGCCCTTATCATAATCATCTCCATCTCTTTGTAATACTCTTCTACGGACCTNTTCTCTATCCTCTTCAATGTTGGCCCTTATCATAATTATCTCCATCTCTTTGTAATACTCCTCTACGGATCTAGACCCTTGTATGAGTCTCTGTAACTTTTGATGAAGCTTTTTATAGTAATAGGATGGTACAAACCTCTTCCTCATAATTCTTTTCATCTCATCCCAAGTTGAGACCGGATCTTCTCTATATCTCCTCCTTGACTGTATAAGTTGCTCCCACCAAACTAGAGCATAGTCGGTGAACTCCACTGCAGCTAGTTTAACCTTCTTCTCCTCTGAGTAATTGTGACAATCAAATATTAACTCTACCTTTTTTTCCCATTCCAAGTATGCCTCGGCATCACTTCTACCCTTGAATGGCGGAATGTGCATCTTAATTGAACTTAGGTTGTCATCCCTTCCTCCTCTTGTCTCCTCTCTCCTAGGTCTTCTTCTTACAGTTTGGACTTCATACTCGTCTTCATCGGAAACAATTACTTCTTGTCTCCTGGGTCGTGTTCCTTCCCTTCTAGTAGTATTGGACATGGCCATGGTCATCTCCCTCATTTGCTCCATCATCTCATCCATCCTAGATTTCAATATTTTTTCCATCCTAGAAGTCAATCTTTCTTCCATCCTTCTATACTCACCCTCCAAAGATTACAAACCCCAAATCAACAAGATAAAAAAAAGACGCACGGATCAAACACAACTTTTTTTTCTTTTGGGAATCAAAGTATTATGAACGAAGAACACAAAGAAATTGAAAACAAAGATAAATAGGTACTTATCTCAACCAATGCTCCGATACCAATTGATGCAGAACCCTAAGATTTAAAGAATCCAAAACCCCAAACATACAAGAAATATTGAACAGTAATTGGAAACAGGAACCTGCCCTACCAAACCCTTAGATAACTTGTATCTAAAAACGTGGATTAGAAGGCTAGGGAAAGAGAAGAATAATCGCCACAAAGTATTTCTACTTTGATAAGATAATTAGAGTAAAGGGGGATCAATTCTTTTGTAAGTAGAAATACTTTGTGGCGATTATTCTTCTCTTTCCCTAGCCTTCTAATCCACGTTTTTAGATACAAGTTATCTAAGGGTTTGGTAGGGCGGGTTCTTGTTTCCAATTACTGTTCAATATTTCTTGTGTGTTTGGGGTGTCGGATTCTTTAATTTTGGGGTTCCGCATCACTTTCTTTCTTTGGTTAGGTTTTGAGATTGTGATAATTGTTTTTCTTGCTTTGATTTGTTGTGTTTAACTCTAAATTGCAACTTGATTCTTGAGATTGTGAGTGGTAAAAGGCATGAGTGGTGAGCACATTGAGGGTAAAAGCCAAAATTGTGTGAAACACGAGCGTAGTTACCATTAAAAAGAGTGAAACACGTGAGGGAGAGAAGTAAGGATTTTCTTTTTACTAATCTTGTCTTGTAGAAACTAAGATGTCAAGAAGAGAAGGAAAAGAAGCCGCTCATTCCGAGGAAGAGCACGAAAAGGAGATGACACCGGACTTGAAGCTCTTATACAAGGCCTTCATAGGAGAATTACGGAGGTTAAACATGAAGATGGATGAATTAAATGATAAGGTAAATGAAGTCTCTATGAACGCCACAAATAACCCAAGGAGAGATGGTTTGCGAACTAGAGATATAGAACTATCGGTTTCTGAGGATGATGATGATGCGGGCATCATAGAGTCATATTCTAGCATTGAAACAAAAGATGATGACATCATCTTACCTAGTAAACCAGTGATGCGTTCTCGAGTTAAGAAGATCAAAGAGGGAATGTTTGGACTTGTAAAAAGAATTATGGATGAAGATCGATTCAAGTTTCCAAATGATTTGAACACTTTTCCGAGGCCTAATGATGATTTAAGCATGTTGTCCAAGCAAGGGATGAAAGTCGTAATGATGCTCGAGAGTTGCAGAGACGAAACGGCATCAGTTTAAAAATAAACAACTTAGAATGGCAATTTCGTAATTTTAGCTATTTTTGGATTATAATGGTAGTTTCGTAATTTAGCTATTTTCGGATTATAATGGCAGTTTCGTAATTTAGTTATTTTCGGATTATAATGTCAGTTTTGTAATTTTTGCTATTTTCGTTTTTAGGGTTAGTTTTCAACCTTAGGATTACTTTCTTAATATTTAATGGTTTAGATTGATTCTTGATCTAACCCTAGTCCTTATATAAAGGGTGATCAATTCTTTTGTAAGACAGATTTGAGTTTTTAATCAATTGAGAGAATTAATTTTCCTATTGCTCCCATGAGAATTCTTGCAAGGTGAGGAATCAATTTCTTCTTCTTGTTGCATTAGGAGTTGAATTATCTTATCAAAGTAGAAATACTTTGTGGCGATTATTCTTCTCTTTCCCTAGCTTTCTAGTCCACGTTTTTAGATACAAGTTATCTAAGGGTTTGGTAGGGCGGGTTCTTGTTTCCAATTACTGTTCAATATTTCTTGTGTGTTTGGGGTTTCGGATTCTTTAATCTTGGGGTTCCACATCAGATGAAGTCTCAAATCATTCAATGAGGAGACGTCCAAGGAGGGAGGAACCAAGGGCTAAAAGGCATGAGCTGAGAGAAAGGAGGGACCACAACATAAGCTCCATAAAGATGCAAATACCACAATTCAAGGGAAGACTTGACGCTAAAGTATATTTGGAGTGGGAATGCAAGGTTGAACTAATTTTCGCTTGCCACAACTACTAGGATGAGAAGAAGGTAAGACTCGCCGCTGTAGAGTTTACCGATTATGCTTTAGTTTGGTGGGAACAATTATTGCAGACTAGGAGGAGATATGGTGAAGATCCTATTGTAACTTGGGGCGAGATGAAAAGGGTGATGAGAAGAAGATTTGTACCATCTTCTTATTACCGGGAGGTACACCAAAAGTTGCAGCGGCTCTCCCAAGGAACAAGGGCTGTAGAAGAGTACCACAAGGAGATGGAGATGCTCCTAATCCGAGCCAACATAGATGAGGAACCAGAGGCTTCCGTGGCTCGATTCTTAAGTGGACTCGATAGAGAGATTGGCGACACTGTGGAACTACATCCGTATGTTGAGATAGAAGACTTGGTGAACATGGCAATCAAGGTGGAAAAGCAACTTAAAAGAAAAGGGACTACTCGAAGCTTCTCAAATTCCAACTCTAAATGGAATTTAAAGTGGGAGAAACCGGAGGACAAAAAGAAGAGCTTCGATTTCAAGAATAAGGATAAGAGTGCCAGCACACCTAAAGGTACCCTTAATTCTTCTTCTTCTTCTACTACCACTACTAGACATAGGGAGATAAAGTGTTTTAAATGTCAAGGGTTAGGACATATTGCTTATGAATGTCCTAATAAGAAGACTATGTTGTTGAAGGGTAGTGAAATTGTTTCGGAGTCTGAGAATGATAGTGATAACGAGGTGCCACCATTGGAGGATAATTCTAGTGATGAGGAGAACATAGAGTATGCTATGAGGGGAGAGTCTCTAGTTGTTAGGTGAGCCTTAAACCTTAAAGTTAAGGAGAAGAGTCTAGAGCAAAGGGAGAATATCTTTCATACTAGATGTATGGTGGGTGGAAAAATTTGTAGTTTGATAGTGGATGGAGGAAGTTGTGCCAATTAGCTAGCACTACTTTGGTAGAGAAATTGGGCTTGAAATGTGAGAAGCATCCTAATCCCTATAGGTTACAATGGTTGAATGACAGTGGGGAAGTGAAAGTAACCAAACAAGTGAAGGTTGCTTTCGAAATTGGAAAGTATGTTGATGAGGTTGTGTGTGATGTAGTACCTATGCAAGCCGGGCACATTTTGTTGGGTAGGCTGTGGCAATTCGATAGGAGAGTTGTTCATGATGGGCATAGGAATAGGTATGCTTTTGAGTACAAGGGGAAGAAGCACACCCTAGCACCTCTATCTCCAAAAGAGGTGTACCTTGATAAATTGAAGATGAATAAACCTACAAATGAGGATATGGGAAGTGAGACTAACAAAAAGAATGAGGGAAAAGAGGCCATGAGAGAAAAGAATAAAAATAAAGGCCCAATGGAGAGTCAAAACACTTGTGATAAAAACATGAGTGAAGTGAGGAGTGAAACGAAAAAGAATTTCTATGCAAAAATGAGAGATGTAAAAGGAGCATGCTTATGCAAGAGAGCACTAGTTCTCGTGAGGTTTAAGGAGTTTTATTTTTCTGAAGCTAACCTTAACCCATGTTTGCCTAGTGTTTTTGTTTCTTTGTTGAAGGAATTTGAAGAAGTTTTCCCGGAGGAATTGCCCAAAGGATTACCACCAATAAGGGGCATTGAACATCAAATAGACTTGGTGCCTGGAGCGAGCCTTCCAAACCAACCGGCGTATAGAAGCACCCTTGAGGAAACAAAGGAACTTCAAAGGTAAGTGGAGGAGCTATTGGCATTAGGATATGTGCGGGGAAAGCTTAAGCCCATGTGCACGTGGAGGATGTACGTGGATTGCAAAGCCATCAACAAGATAACGGTAAAGTATCGTTTCCATATACCTAGGTTAGATGACATGTTCGATGAATTGCATGGTTCTTGTGTGTTAACTAAAATAGACTTGAAAAGTGGATACCACCAAATTAGGATGAAACCTGATGATGAATGGAAAACTGCAATTAGGACTAAGTATGGTTTATATGAATGGTTAGTTATGCCTTTTGGCTTGACTAATGCGCCTAGTACCTTCATGAGACTAATGAACCATATCCTAAGAACTTTTATAGGGAAATTCGTGGTTGTTTATTTTGATGACATATTGATTTATAGTAAAAATCTAGATGACCATGTAGAGCATGTTAGGGCAGTTTTAGAAGTTCTTAAGGAGGAAAAGTTATTTGCCAACCATAAAAAGTGTACTTTTTTGATGCAGAACTCCAAGATTAAAGAATCCGAAACCCCAAACACACAAGAAATATTGAACAGTAATTGGAAACAAGAACCCGCCCTACCAAACCCTTAGATAACTTGTATCTAAAAACGTGGATTAGAAGGCTAGGGAAAGAGAAGAATTATCGCCACAAAGTATTTCTACTTTGATAAGATAATTCAACTCCTAATGCAACAAGAAGAAGAAATTGATTTCTCACCTTGCAAGAATACTCCTGGGAGCAGTAGGAAAATTAATTCTCTCAATTGATTAAAAACTCAAATCTCTCTTACAAAAGAATTGATCCCCCTTTATATAAGGACTAGGGGTAGATCAAGAATCAATCTAAACCATTAAATATTAAGAAAGTAATCCTAAGGTTGAAAACTAACCCTAAAAACGAAAATAGCTAAATTACGAAACTTCCATTATCATCCGAAAAATAGCTAAAATTACAAAATTGCCATTCTAAGTTGTTTATTTTTTAAAATGATGCCGTTTCATCTCCGCAACTCTCGAGCATCATTACGACTTTCATCCCTTGCTTGGACAACATGCTTAAATCATCATTAGGCCTCGGAAAAGTGTTCAAATCATTTGGAAACTTGAATCGATCTTCATCCATAATTCTTTTCACAAGTCCAAGCATTCCCTCTTTGATATTCTTAACTCGAGAATGCATCACTGGTTTACTAGGTAAGATGATGTCATCATCTTTTGCTCCAATGCTAGAATATGACTCTATAATGCCCGCATCAGCAACTCTCGAGCATCATTACAACTTTCATTGTAACATCCCGTTTTGAGATAAATAATAAAATTTTCAAGTTTCACCAGTTTGACTTTGAGTGGGCTCGGAGTTGACTTTTTGTGTGGTTATATTTTGGCTTTGACTTTGGTACCGTTGCGTAGAACTAGTCGATACGAGTCCGTAGACTAGTAGTACGCTTAATTCGGAGTTAAAACCAGGAAGTTATGGTCATTTTAGTGCGAAGGGCTTTTTGGTAATTTGGCAAGGACTGATATTTATGGGCGAGAAATGACCTTTTTGCCCCTGCCTTCATCATTTTAAATTTTTGGAGAAGTTTTCCCCCCAGCCTCGTCACTTCCGCCACCCCGCGCCTTTTTTCTTCCGCCGGTAACGGCTGTTTCTGCCACCTGATCGGACCGGCTCCAACACGAAACTCGAAGCCGGCAACCTCCTCTTCCTTCCCGTACTGGTAGTTTGCCGTGAAACGACCCAGATCGCTGGAAATTGCAGCGAGACCGAGGGCTCGTGCAACCCGTGCAAACGTGCACTGTTGCGACACCACCTTTGGCCGGCCATATTTCCCTGTTCCGGTGGAGTTAGGGAGCGTGCTTGGTACCGTTGGAAAGCTGGTGCGACGATCTACATTTCGGTACCAAGATCGACACCGGAGACTGCTGTACCACGTCGGAAAACGGCGGCGAAGTTTCGGAAAAACCACCCGCGATAGCCACCTTTCCACTTTGATCTACTCCGATCGCCGGCGAGTGGGACGACACAGCCACCACCACGAGCTTCAGACGACGCCGGCGACCAGATCTGCAGTTTTTTCGAGCTCCGACGACCGTCGCACACGCCGCACGCGCCGTCTACAGCCGCCGCCGTCTTCCTCCACGCGCCGCCGCAGATCTCATCCTTTTTCGGCGAGTGAGTGCTCACCTCCCGTCCCAACGCGTTCCGGGGGTCATGGGCAAGCTTGCTGTACCTTCGATTTGGTCCAATTTCGGTCGGATTCAAAAATGCACAATCCCGGCCAAGGTTCGATCTTCCGAGATCAATTCCGAACATTGGCGGGGATGAATCTTGAAATTGAAGGTAGATTCTCGTTCCTTGCATCTTCAATTTTTTTTCGGTATAAAGTTTGTTGAAATCGGACTTGAGACGGAATAATTCAAATTTTGGGGATTTTGCCGTTAAGGGCATTTTGGTAATTACTGAAATCAAAGGGCAATTTTGGTATTTAGTGTTTTAATTTTGTAGTTGGATACTTAGAGGACTCCTCTGAGCCTTTGGTTAGATTTTCGGTAATTAAAAGAATTTTTCCGTAAATTATTTTTAGGTGTTCGTGCACGTTCGAGGGCTGGACCGGAGATCCAGCAGGAGCACGCGTCAAACCTGTGAGTGCATTTATTTTCTAAATCATTTTGGGATTATATATTATTATGATTTAACTGCATATGAATTGTTTTGATTGAAATTTCTTGCGCTTTTAAATTATGCTTATTAAATATATTATATTCCGATTTAAATTATTGATGATTTAATATTAAATGTGCATTTGTGTTTTAAATGGTTATCGGTGATTTTGATATTTGGATATTTTACAATTTTGTGGAAATTGGTGATTTAAAGAAAAATTATGGCTTGTGTGGAATTTAAGAATTTTGGGGCAATTTTCTGATAATCGAAATATTTGATTGTTTTCGTAAAACTTTTCAAAAGAGAAGATTTTGGAAATTTGTTTAAAAGTAAAAGGATTTGAAAAATTGTTGATATTCGATGATGGAGGATTTTGGATTTGGTTTTGAGGAGTACCACACGGTATCGAGATATTGGATTATTATGCGCGCTATATGTATTATGCCATCCTCTGCTGCGGACACGTGTCGGGAGAGAGATGATGAGGATCCTGCCATGACGGATTTGGGACGCCGGTTCGTTGTGATGAGTTTACCCCCCTCCCCCGCCTGTGACGCCATCAGGACGCTGAGGGTCACACGGCACGATGCTATGTTGTGGTACTGGTTGGGTTTTATATTGTTGATTGCTGATTTTAAATTGATGGTTTTGAGTTGTGGGTTGGAGCCCATGGTGTTTGGTTTTAGATCGATGTTGGATTTAAATGATTTGGATTTATACGATTTGGGTTTATATGGATTTGTTTTAAATGATTTGGATTTATACGATTTGGATTTATATGGGTTGATTTATATGATTTGGATTTATACGATTTGGATTTATATGGATTTGTTTTGTACGATTTGGATTTATATGATTTTCGATTTACGGTTGCAGTTATGATTTTGTATTCATGGATTTTGCCTTATGGTCTTAGTGATTGATTCGTGTTTTAAATGATCGTTTTAAATTACTTTTTCGCCCCACAAACTGTTTATAATGATTTAATGATTTTGGGGATTAAACCAAGGGTTTGCGAAATGATTTTTAAAACGGGGAACTTTTCAACTGAGTGACGTAAGGTTTGAGTGTAAAGGATTTAAACTGTTGAACTTATATTTTGTAGTTATCTAGGAGCACTCACGGAGATATTTATATCTCACGTTTTGTGTTTTTTTAACTTCGTTCCCTAGGTCCTAGCTGCAGGTCCTCGTGAGCTACCGTCGGCATCGCATTCGCACCCGACTTCCGCTACTACTTCTACTTATGTATAAATCCTGTTTCCTTTATTCTGTTTCATTGATGGATTTGTATCTTTTATATTTTGTTTATCTCACTTGTGAATCTGTCATTCCTACCTTCTCCCTAAACTGTTATGTTATTTATTTCAGCACAGCTACTTATTTGTTGCAATGCATATCTTATCATCTTTTAGTCCTATTTATTTTTTTATTGTTTATTAAACCCCTTTTCGGAGGAGGATTCTGTCGGCTGCCCGAAGGGTTCTGCTGGAATCTTCCTCAGGTGGGGCCTCTCCGGTTATTCTGGAGGAATTTCCGGGGCGGGTCGTGTCATTCATCACTTGCTTGGACAACATGCTTAAATCATCATTAGGCCTCGGAAAATTGTTCAAATCATTTGGAAACTTGAATCGATCTTCATCCATAATTCTTTTCACAAGTCCAAGCATTCCCTCTTTGATCTTCTTAACTCGAGAATGCATCACTGGTTTACTAGGTAAAATGATGTCATCATCTTTTGCTCCAATGCTAGAATATGATTCTATAATGCCCGCATCATGAAGGCTATTCGAGAATGGCCCACACCTAAGAGTGTTTCTGAGGTAAGAAGTTTTCATGGACTAGCTGGGTTCTACAGAAGGTTTGTGATGTGGGCATCGAGCGCTCTTCTAGCATGGATGTTCGTGGTGAAGACATTGTGCTGCCAAGTGGACCAGTGACGCGTTCTCGAGCTAAAAAAATGCTTGGACTTGTGAAGAGAATAATTGATGAAGAACGATTCAAGTATCCACATGATCCAAACACTTTTATGAGGCATAATGATGATTTAAGCATGATGTCCAAGCAAGGAATGAAGGTGGTAATGCTACTCGGGAGTTGCAAAGACGAAACGACATAATTTTTGCCATTTTCGGATTTCAATGGCAGTTTCGTAATTTAGCTATTTTCGGATTATAATGGCAGTTTCGTAATTATTGCTATTGCCAGATTATAATGGCAGTTTTATAATTATTTCTATTTTCGGATTATTTTTATTTAGAGTTAGTTTTTAGCCTTAGGATTACTTTCCTAATTATTTTATGGTCTAGATTGATTCTTAACCTAACCCTAATATCTATATAAAGGGAGGGTTACTAGCTTGTAAGACAACTTTGATTATTGATTAAACAGAATCTATTCTTGTTTTTCAACAAGACTTGTGTGTTCCAAGTGAGGATAGTTCTTCTTCTACTTGTTGCATTTGGCAATTGATCTTCTTATCAAAGGTATTTACTTGGTGGCGAATTTCAATTTCATTCTTTGCCTTCTAATTAGTGTTGCTAGATACGCTTGTTATCTAGAGGTGATATAGGGCGGGTTTTTACCTAGGGTTTGTTCCATATCATCTTGTGTGTTGGGATTACAGTTTCTTTAAGCTTGGGGTTCCGCATCATTTGGTATCAGAGCAAGGCCAAGATAAATTCCTATTTATCTTGTTCTTTGTTTTTCTTTTTAGAGTCTTTGATTAGTTTTTTAATTTCTGCATTTTTTTTTCTCTTTTGTTCTTCATTGTTTCGTGTTCTTCATTGTTCTTGGTGTTTTAGAGTACCAAAAAAAAATCCTCAAAAAAAATCGTAAAAAAAAAAAAAATCGAACAAAAAAAAAAGAGCAGAAAAAAAAGAATCTGCTTATATAAACAAAAAAAAAAAGAAAAGCAAAAAAAATAAAAAATCGTAGCAAAAAAAATAAAACAAAGAATTGAAAGTTGGAATATTGAGATTGATTGCTTGAATATTAGGAAAGTTACTCATTCCTAATTGATTTCTGATTTGTTTTTTTATTATTATTCAATATTTCCTACTTTTCCAATTTTATTTGTTTCTTATTCTCATAGTTTCTTATTTTCTTACTTTCCTATTCTAAACATTTTTGTTTCCAATTCTCATAGTTTCTTATTTTCATACTTTTCTATTCTCATTGTGTTGATTTCATAGAGTAATTATTATTTGTTTCATTACTCTTTTCTCCTTTTTTTCTTTTGAGCCAATTTTACTCTAGAATTGAACTTGCCTTTATTGTTAGGTTTTAATTTTGAAATTTGCTATTTTAGTTTTATATTTTTGTTTAAGATAATTGGTTCTGAAGTGCAACTTGGTGAACAAGACTTGAGTGGTGAGCATATAAAGGGTAAAAGCCAAATTTGAGTGAAACACGAGGGTTTACTATTTTTGAGTTAAACACGCAAGGGAGTGTGTAAGAATGTCTAAAAGAGACGGAAATGGAGTTACTACTTCTGAAGAAGAGCAAGTGGCAATACCGGATCCAAAGCTCTTACGACAATTTTTGGAGGGTGAGTATAGAAGGATGGAAGAGAGATTAACTTCTAGGATGGAAGAAACATTGAAATCTAGGATGAATGAGATGATGGAGCAAATGAGGGAGATGACCATGGCCATGTCCAATACGACTAGAAGGGAAGGAACACGACCCAGGAGACAAGAAGTAATTGTTTCAGATGAAGACGAATATGAAGTCCAAACTGTAAGAAGAAGACCTAGGAGAGAGGAGACAAGAGGAGGAAGGGACGACAACCTAAGTTCAATTAAGATGCACATTCCGCCATTCAAGGGAAGAAGTGATGTCGAGGCATACTTGGAATTGGAAAAAAAGGTAGAGTTAATATTTGATTGTTACAATTACTCTGAGGAGAAGAAGGTTAAACTAGCTGCAGTGGAGTTCACCGACTATGCTCTAGTTTGGTGGGAGCAACTTATACAGTCAAGGAGGAGATATAGAGAAGATTCGGTCTCAACTTGGGATGAGATGAAGAGAATTATGAGGAAGAGGTTTGTACCATCCTATTACTATAGAGAGCTTCATCAAAAGTTGCAGAGACTCATACAAGGGTCTAGGTCCGTAGAGGAGTATTACAAAGAGATGGAAATGATTATGATAAGGGCCAACATTGAAGAGGATAGAGAAGCTACAATGGCGAGATTTCTAAGTGGGATGAACAAAGATATTGCCAAGGTGGTGGATCTACATCCATATGTAGAGATGGAAGAAATGGTCAACATGGCTATTAAAGTGGAAAAGCAATTGAGAAGTGAAGGGTCATCAAAAGGGTTTTCAAGCTCCAATTCGAAGTGGGGTTCCAACTCGAAGTGGAACAAGTATGACGACAAGAAGAGAGAGAAGCACTTGGAGACTAAAGAGAAAATTGGAGATGTATCCAAGTTCAAGGATAAGAGTGCCAACCCAACAAGAGGTACTTCTAATCCTAACACTTCTAGTACTTCTAGACATAGGGAAATAAAATGTTTTAAATGTCAAGGGTTTGGGCATATTGCTTCCGAATGTCCAAATAGGAAAACTATGTTGATGAGGGGTAATGAAGTAATGTCGGAGTCTGAGTCCGATGAGGAAAGGCCACCATTAGAGTATGATTCTAGTGAGGAGGAGGATGTAGAGTATCCCGTGGTAGGGGAGTCCCTAGTAATTAGGAGGGTTTTAAATTTGAAGGTGAAGGAAGAGGGACTAGAACAAAGGGAGAATATTTTTCACACTAGATGTTTTGTGGGTGGTAAAACATGTAGTTTAATCATTGATGGGGGTAGTTGTGCTAATGTTGCTAGTACTACTTTAGTTGAGAAGTTGGGACTAGTATGTGAAAAACACCCTAACCCTTACAGGTTACAATGGTTGAATGATAGTGGGGAAATTAAGGTAAATAAGAGAGTGAGAGTTGCCTTTTCTATTGGAAAGTATAGTGATGAGGTTTTGTGTGATGTAGTACCTATGCAAGCGGGGCATATTTTGTTGGGTAGACCATGGCAATCCGATAGGAGGACTATCCATGAAGGTTTTAAGAATAGGTATTCTTTTGAGCACAATGGAAAGAAAGTCACACTTGCACCTTTATCTCCAAAAGAGGTGTATCTTGAACAATTGAAACTTTCCAAAGTTTCCCATGGGGATTTGGGAAGTGAGGCAAATAAAAGAATTGAGTGTAAAGAGGCCAATAGTGAAAAGAATAAAAATAAAGGCCCAATGGTGAGTGATTGCACTAGTAATAAAGAGGAAAGTGCAAGAGAGAAAAGTGAAAAGAGTGAAAAGAAAAGGAGTTTTTATGCAAAAGAGAGAGAAATCAAAAGTGCATTCTTAGGCAACAAAGCAATATTGTTGGTGAGGTTTCGAGAGGTTTTGCTTTGTGAAACTAACCTTAACCCCGATTTGCCTAGTGTTTTTGTCTCTTTATTGCAGGATTTTGATGATGTTTTCCCGGAAGAGATGCCAACTGGATTGCCGCCATTAAGAGGTATTGAGCATCAAATAGATTTTGTGCCTGGAGCAAGCATTCCAAACCGACCAGCCTATCGTAGCAATCCCGAGGAAACGAAGGAGTTACAAAGGCAAGTGGAGGAGTTGCTAGCAAAGGGTCATGTTAGGGAGAGCATGAGTCCTTGTGCTGTACCGGTCTTATTGGTACCCAAGAAGGATGACACATGGAGGATGTGTGTTGATTGTCGAGCAGTGAATCAAATAACGGTAAAGTATCGTTATCCCATTCCTAGGTTAGATGATATGCTTGATGAATTGCATGGTTCTTGCTTATTTACTAAGATAGATTTAAAAAGTGGTTACCATTAAATTTGGATGAAGCAAGGGGATGAGTGGAAAACTGCTTTTAAAACAAAATATGGTTTATATGAATGGATGGTTATGCCTTTTGGGTTAACTAATGCTCCTAGTACATTTATGCGATTAATGAACCATGTTTTAAGGGAATTTCTAGGAAAGTTTGTGCTTGTATATTTTGATGATATTTTGATATATAGTAAAAGTTTAGATGACCATGTGATGCGTGTTAGCCAAGTGCTAGATGTGCTCAGAAAAGAGAAATTATATGCTAACCTTAAAAAGTGCACATTTTGTATAGATAGGCTTGTTTTCCTTGGTTTTGTTGTGAGTGCACAGGGTGTTGAAGTAGATGAAGAGAATATCAAGGCTATCAAGGAATGGCCTACACCTAAGAATGTGTCTGAGGTAAGAAGTTTTCATGGTTTAGCTGGCTTTTATAGAAGGTTTGTGAAGGACTTCTCTACCGTAGCTGCTCCTTTTGATGCGGGCATCATAAAGCTATATTCTACCATTGGAGCAAAATATGATGATTTAAGCATGATGTCCAAGCAAGGAATGAAGGTGGTAACGCTGCTCGGGAGTTGCGGAGACGAAACGGCATCATTTTAAAAATAAACAACTTAGAATGGCAATTTCGTAATTTAGCTATTTTTTGATTATAATGGCAGTTTTGTAATTATTTCTATTTTCGGATTATTTTTATTTAGGGTTAGTTTTTAGCCTTAGGATTACCTTCCTAATTTCCTTAGGATTACTTTCCTAATTTTCTTAGGATTAGTTTCCTAATTACTTTATGGTTTAGATTGATTCTTGATTTACCCCTAGTCCTTATATAAAGGGGGATCAATTCTTTTGTAAGAGAGATTTGAGTTTTTAATCAATTGAGAGAATTAATTTTCCTATTGCTCCCAGGAGTGCTCTTGCAAGGTGAGGAATCAATTTCTTCTTCTTGTTGCATTAGGAGTTGAATTATCTTATCAAAGTAGAAATACTTTGTGGCGATTATTCTTCTCTTTCCCTAGCCTTCTAATCCACGTTTTTAGATACAAGTTATCTAAGGGTTTGGTAGGGCGGGTTCTTGTTTTCCAATTATTGTTCAATATTTCTTGTGTGTTTGGGGTTTCGGATTCTTTAATCTTGGGGTTCCGCATCACCTTTGAATGAGATTGTCAAAAAAGAAGTAGGTTTTAAATGGGGTAAGGAACATGAACATGCGTTTCAAACTTTAAAAGATAAGTTATGTTCTGCTCCCATTCTTGTTCTACCTAATTTTGATAAGATGTTTGAGGTTGAATGTGATGCTTCTGGGATTGGTATAGGTGCTGTTTTGATGCAGGAAAAACGTCCCATTGCATACTTTAGTGAGAAACTAAATGGAGCTCAACTCAAGTACTCAACGCATGACAAGGAGTTGTATGCACTATTTTGTGCCCTGGAGGTGTGGCAACATTATTTGCTTCCAAAGGAGTTTGTGATTCATACCGATCATGAATCTCTCAAACACATCAAGGGACAAGGAAAGCTCAACAAGAGGCATGCAAAGTGGGTTGAGTTCATAGAGATTTTTCCATATGTGATATGCTATAAGCAAGGTAAGGATAATGTAGTAGCTGATGCAATATCTCGAAGGTATGTCCTCATAACTACATTAACTTCTAAGTTGTTAGGTTTTGAGCAATTGAAAGACATGTACGCAAGTGATTCTAATTTTAAGGATATTTATGTTGCATGTGAACAAGGTGCATTTAATAAGTTCTATAGACAAGATGGTTTTCTGTTTCATGGTTCAAGAATTTGTGTGCCTAATTGCTCTGTTAGAGAATTGCTTGTTAGAGAATCACATAGTGGTGGTTTAATGGGTCATTTTGGTGTGCACAAGACTTTAGATGTTTTAGTTGAACACTTTTATTGGCCACATATGAAAAGGGATGTTCAAAGAATTTGTTCTCATTGTATTGCATGTAAACAGGCTAAGTCTAAGTCTATGCCACATGGGTTATATACACCTTTGCCTATTCCTAATGAGCCTTGGGTTGATATATCCATGGATTTTCTCCTTGGATTACCTAGAACTAGGAAGGGTAAGGATAGCATATTTGTAGTTGTTGATAGATTTTCTAAGATGGCACACTTTATTGCATGTCGTAAGACTGATGATGCTACAAATATTGCTGACTTGTTCTTTAGGGAGGTTGTAAGATTGCATGGAGTGCCTAGAACTATTGTGTCTGATAGGGATGTGAAATTTTTGGGTCACTTTTGGAGAGTTTTGTTGATACGGGCATCATAATGCCATATTCTACCATTGGATGTCTGATAGGGATGTGAAATTTTTGAGTCACTTTTGGAGAGTTATGTGGGGTAAGTTAGGTACTAAATTGTTGTATTCTACTACTTGTCATCCACAAACCGATGGTCAAACGGATGTGGTTAATAGGACTCTAGGTACTTTGCTTCGTGCTATTGTTGGTAAGAATTTGAAAACTTGGGAAGATTGATTACCTTTTGTTGAATTTGCATATAATAGAACTATTCATTCTTCTACAGGTTTTTCACCATTTGAGATTGTGTATGGTTTTAATCCTTTAACTGTGTTGGATTTGATGCCTTTACCTTTGAGTGAAATTGCTAGCTTAGATGGACAAAAGAAGGCGGACTTGGTTAAGACTATACATGAGAAGGCGAGGTTGCAAATTGAGAAGCGTAATCGTCTAACCGTTCAAAAAGCAAATAAGGGGCGAAAGCAAGTGATATTTGAACCAGGAGATTGGGTTTGGGTGCACATGAGGAAAGAAAGGTTTCCTAACCAAAGGAAGTCTAAGTTGGATGCTAGAGGCGATGAACCCTTTCAAGTTCTCGAGAAGATCAATGACAATGCATACAAGATTGATCTTCCAGGTGAGTATAATGTGTCTGCATCATTCAATGTTGCTGATCTTTCTCCTTTTGACATGGATGCAGATTCGAGGACGAATCTTTTTGAGGAGGGAGGGAATGATGTGGGCATCGAGCGCTCTTCTAGCATGGATGCTCGTGGTGAAGACATTGTGGTGCCAATTGGACCAGTGACGCGTCCTCGAGCTAGGAAGATCAAAGCGGGAATGCTTGGACTTGTGAAAAGAATAATTGATGAAGATCGATTCAAGTATCCACATGATCCAAACACTTTTATGAGGCATAATGATGATTTAAGCATGATGTCCAAGCAAGGAATGAAGGTGGTAATGCTGCTCGGGAGTTGCAAAGACGAAACGACATAATTTTAGCCATTTTCGGATTTCAATGGCAGTTTCGTAATTTAGCTATTTTCGGATTATAATGGCAGTTTCGTAATTATTGCTATTTCCAGATTATAATGGCAGTTTTGTAATATTTGATATTTTCGTATTTTATTTAATTAGGGTTAGTTTTCAGCCTTAGGATTACTTTCCTAATTATTTTATGGTCTAGATTGATTCTTAACCTAACCCTAGTCTCTATATAAAGGGGGGTTACTAGCTTGTAAGAGACAACTTTGATTATTGATTAAATAGAATCTATTCTTGTTTTTCAACAAGACTTGTGTGTTCCAAGTGAGGATAGTTCTTCTTCTACTTGTTGCATTTGGGAATTGATCTTCTTATCAAAGGTATTTACTTTGTGGCGAATTTCAATTTAATTCTTTGCCTTCTAATTAGTGTTGCTAGATACGATTGTTATCTAGAAGTGCTATAGGGCGGGTTTTTACCTAGAGTTTGTTCCATATCATCTTGTGTGTTGGGATTACAGTTTCTTTAAGCTTGGGGTTCTGCATCACCGGGGCCAGGGCTTATTATTGAGAATGTTTTGATGAGGCCAACTATCAAATCTTTACTTAGTTCCAAAACCCAGTTATGTATGCTCTATTCTTTTTTCTTTCTCTTGTAAGCACCTATAAACACAAATAAAATATTTAGTGGAATTAAAACATCAACTAAAAAATAAACTAAAAACACAAATGAAAAAGATAGAATACTTAGGGTGCCTCCTAATAGCACTTCTTTAAGGTCATTAGCTTGACCCCTCTTTAAGTTCTTAGCCCGGATCAATAAACTAACTGCTTCCACCTCCATAACTATTCTTCAAATTCAACATTTCTCGCCCCTAAGCTTTTCCCTATTTCCTTTATCTATCAACTTCTTATCATATTTCCAATGTGATGAATCCATTCTTCCTTAGAGTGTGAAATCTTCTTCTGCTTATGAAAAAAATACTTTTTTCATTTCCCACTCTTAATTTGATTTTTCTTTTTTGCACACCTATCTTAATTAGCTCCACTAGATGCAAGGAAAGACCTTCCAAAACTTAAAGAGGCACACTCTTCTTCCATCCTAAGTACAACAAAATCCATAGAAAAGAAAAATTTACCAATCTTCACAATTATATTCTCTACTAGTCCATATGGTTTTGTTGTTGAACGGTCTTCCATTTGCAGTGTTCAATTGGTTGACTTTAGTTTTTCTAATCCAAATTTTTCAAAAATTGAATAAAGCATTAAATTAGCACTGGCTCCTAAATCACAGAAATAATTATCAAATTTAATGCTTTTTATATAAGATGAAATAGAGATACTCCCTAGATCTTTGGGCTTCCTTTTGTATGATCTCCACTCTTCTAGCATGTGGCAGTAAGTACTTGGAGACTTGAGGCTTCAGTACCCCAATTGAACCCTTTGGAAATGGAAGCATATCTTTAAAATTCAAACCTAATGGTTTACTTCGTCCTTAACACCTCAGATGGCCTCTTTTGTTCATGGAATGGCCTTTTGAGTTGGCATCTCTATGGGTGGATCAAACCTTGGCCTACCTTTCAATTCAACCAACATAATATTTTTCTTTGGACTCTTCTTAGTCTGGCTCAGTAAGGTGCCTTGGTTCCTATGAAATTGGGATGTCAGTTGCCCAATTTGATTCTCCAAACCCTTAATTGCAGCATGTGTATTCTGAAAATTCTGTTATATCTACTGCATAAAAGAAGTGTGAGAAATTATCATATTATCCATGGCTTCATCTAAGTTAGACATTTTTTTTTCTCAATATGTTGAAAATTAGAATTCAAAGGAGAATTAAAAGTAGAGGGTGAAATTAGCTTGTTAAAATTTTGTGCTTACTGATTTGATTCTTGAAAATTTTGTCTACTTACATTGCCATTCCTTACTCGATTAGCTTGAGCATTGAGTTATTCGACGAAGAAAAGTTAGGATGGTTCCTCCATCCTGGGTTGCATGTGTTTGAGTAGGGATTATTTTGTTGCTACCCTCGAAAATCTCCTACAAAGTTACACTCATCAGAAGCAAAATAACTTCTATGTTGGCAATTTTGACTAGTATGATCATTTTCATTACACAAATCACAATAAGAAGCTTGGATAGAATGAACTTTTGATTTTCAAATTTAGTGCCCAAGGTATCATGACTTTTTTGGCTATTTGGTTGCTCAAGCATTCCATATCCAAATCACTCACGACTTTTGTCTCTTTTTGCCATCCATGTTTCCTTCTTTCCATTCGAATATTGGTATATGTAAACTGCCATCTCTTCAATCAGATAATAGGCTTTTTCGACTTTCTTTTTCATTAGAGTGCCACCTGCATCTGCATCAATCATTTGCTTAGTTCCATAATCTAACCCATTATAAAACATTTGCACATATATCCATGTGGGAAACCATGGTGAGGGTGTTTTCTATGTAGTTCATTGAATTGTTCCTATGTCTTGTACATTATTTCTTGGTCCCACTGATAAAAGGTGGATATGTCATTATTTAGCTTGGCGGTTTCTTGGAGTGGAAATAACTTTTTTAGAAACTTCTCCTCCATAACAGCCCATGTAGTGATTGAACATGCATGCAAAGATAGAAGCCAAGCTTTTGCCTTGTCTCTAAGAGTCCAAGAAAATACCCTCAACCTCACAGGATCATCATAAAAGCTATGGTATTTAAACATATCACATTTTTGACAAAAATAAGGTTTATAGAGGTTAGGATCTTCAGAAGGCAAACCATGAAATAAATTATTATTTAGCATATTCATTGTGGTGGTTTTAATCTCAAAGTTTTAAGCTTGAATCACAGACCTTCTAATACATGAAAAGTCTCTCACTCTTTTGTGGGCAGCATACTAACAAATTGGCAAATATTTTTCTTGTTGGTTTTCTATTGCTCTTCTTTATATAGTCTCTGTGAGTTGGGCAACAATGATTTAGTTTCTAAGTCGTGTACGGATTATTTGTATTCGCTTGACTTTGATTCCTAGAACTTGCTTCTTGTTCCCTCTTCTTTCTCTTTATCTCCTTCAATGTCTTGTTTAGGTCTCGGTCCAAAGAAAACACCTTGGTATACTCATGGCTCATAAACCAAACCTAAGTATCTAAAAGAAATTAAGAAAAACAATTAAGTAGTAACCAAAAAAAATAAGAACAAGAAAATAAAGTCTATACCTAGTTAACAAAAAGAAACTTATCTAATTTAAACTTTCCAAAAATAAACTTTCCTAATTCGGAGTGCATTTTTTTAAAAAAAATAAATATAAAAAAACTAGCAAGTAAAATATTGCACAACTAATATTTAAATTTAACCCGAAAAAGTAATAAAAAAAATTCCCTAACAATGGTGCCAAAAACTTATTGTGGTAAAATCAACTCGTAAATATACTAACCGTTTTCAAGTAATAATCAAATGGTTTTAAGAGTAAACTAAGTATCGTACCCAAAGAAATTTTAGATTACTTATTCTAATTAAATCTAAATGCTAACTCGGACACCCAAATTTGTTTTTGTAGCAAGAAATTTAATTTAAAAACTAAACTACTAAAGCAACTTAAATAATAGCAAAGTGCAAATTTTAATGAATTTCAACCAATAATGATGAGCAAGGGTTATGAACTTCACTACTAATTAATCCAATTTACTAATTATTATGCAACAATAGAATGATAAAAGTATTTGGTAATTCAGCCAAGCTCAATCAATGCAAACACACTAGGAACTAATATATATTTCAACTAGTAGCAAACTCCTTAATTAAGATCCTTGGCACCTTTACTATTATTTGGGGGAAGGGGGGGTAAAAGTGTAAATTATCTAATGAACTACAATACAATCTAAATTTTATTGCTTAAATCATCCATGATTCAATTATGAGCATTTAGGTCCTAGATAGTTTATTGAATTATGAGAAGTTTATTGAATTATGAGAAAATAAAAATACTCAAAATATCATTCAAAAACTCCAAAACAATTCTTGCATAACAAAAGTAAATCTTCATAACTAGGGCTTAATCCATAACCCTGATTATAAAGTTAGTTCATAATTATAAAAAAAAAAAAAACATTATCATTAATTCAAAAGACATGATTGAAACAAATAAACAACAAGAAAGATTAGAAAAAAAAAATAAAGTCATGGGTTTGATGAAGTCAAGTGATCTTTAAGCTTTCAATCTTCAATCCTAAGCCTTCAATCAGGCTAACAAGAAGCCAATAGAATGGAATAGAAACAATGAAGCCGATGATTGTATCACTCAACCAAAGTTGCCTCTACCATACTTTCTTAATCTTCTTAAAATTCACCTAAAAGTCTCTCAAAAATTGTCTCTAAAGTTGTATCTAAAATTGTAAATCTCCTTGAATGAAGAGTAGGCTATATATATAGGACATTGGAGACTTTCTTCTCCTTTTATTTTGAATGTGGGATTCTTGCAAGATATCTTTTTTAGCCTATAAAGGAGTTTTACGTTTTTAGCTATACTTGATCCCTAAACTTTCCTTTTCTCTAATTTTTTCTATAAAGATTTGTAATTAGTCTAATTTACCTTAATGAAACAAGTGACATGACATATGCCTCATTAAAAATAAATTAAAACAGTCATCAATCCTTAAATCTCTTCTCAAGCCGCCATTTGTCACAACAATGACTCTCGGATCTTCTCTATGATGCTCTAAAATTAATGATGATGATTAAAGCTTCTAAAATTTCAAAAACACTTTGAAACTCATCAACGCTCTATACACACACACATATATATAGAAAAAGGTTCAAATCAGTGTGATCTATCTTTTCTAAAATTATAAATTCATTCTGATATATAAACAACGACCTCTTGAATGTAATGTTTTATTATTATATTAAACTCACTTGATAAATAAAAATTAATATATATAATATTATTTAGGTAAAACGTTAAAAAATTTCATAAGAAGACTTGTATATATATATATATATTTAACATTACATTAACGAAAGAAAATTGAAATTACTAAAAAAAATTATAATTAATTAATTGAAAACATAAAGATGAAATTGACATCTCAAAGATTTTTAAAAATAAAATAGAAGAAGAAGACCACAAGTATATTTTAGCCAATGGTAATAATAAAAATAACAATAAGCATGTTGTTAAAGTTACTTGGCAACTAAAATATCTGTTATATATATATATATAATTTATTGGGTTATTTAGTTTATTTATTATATCAGATTATGATGTTGTATAAAAATTTTGTTACTTTTAATCTAGTTATGGATTACTAGTGAGATTTATACACTATGTGACATTTTAAGTTGTTACTTTTAAAATATGCACTTTTCCATATTAAGATTTTACAATTTCCAATTAAATTAAAAAAATTACAATTACATATTTTAAAAAAATATTTACTTTTACAATTATAATTACAATTACATATTTACTTATAAAAAAATTAAATTAAATATTTTTAATTATAATTTGCTACATAAATTAGATTTCACTAATTGATGATGTGACAACTGACAAATAATAAAATTTTGTGTCAAATCATTTGGTATAATAATATTGGATAAATAGCACACTAATTATTGCTGTGTATATATATATATATTCAAATTTGACTTGCATACAACTAAAACGTGAATCTTTTATTTAAAAAAGGAAGAAGAAAGCAAAAGCTTTAATAAATTAGAACATGCTTGGTGCTTTGGCTTATAAAGAAAGATTAAAAAAGAAAAGGAAAAGCTTTAAAAAGCTTTATGTAATTTTTTTCATGCCTTGAATGGGATAAAAGTTGTCTTGTTTTTGCTACCATTGACTATCACAGTGTAGATTAGTTCTTCAACTCATGTACTTAATCCACATATTTGTCCAAACTTAATTGTTTTATGGGCCCAAATTGACTCTAAAAACCTCAATAAAAGATGTCATGTTCTTCTTTTACGGGCATCACCCTGTGAAATGTCTAGCATATCTTTCTTTGATATTCAGAAACATTATCAATTATATATATTATTCCTCATACTGTGATTTAATTTAATTTGTTAAATTAATTTCTAGGTTAAATGCAATTTGATACACACTCTTTAGTTTAAGTTTTTGCTCATATTATATTTTCAAACATGCGATTTTTCCATTGTAGATGTGAATAGCAAACCACTAAGCCAACTTAATTAGTTCACTTGACTACAACAATGACGACATCAACAACAATAATACTAAATGATATAAAATGAATTTTGACCAAACAAAAGTGTAGTAAAGCACATAATTAGCTCTTAATTTCTCATTTAGTAAGATGAGTTTTTATTATTCCAAGTCATAATTTTATATCTCTTAGTTCAAGTCATCTTTAATTAGTAATATTTTCATCAAAACACGGTATATGTCCATGCCTCTAAATTTTTTTGATTAACTTAATATTGCATATAGGTTATTCATTCTCATTTAAATAAATCAACCTAATTAAAAGAAGAAAGTAAGATAAACAGTTTTTGCAAAAAAAAAAAATAATAAAGAAAGATCATAAACAATTTATTTTTATTAATTGAATAATTCTAGATTGAATAAATTTATTGATTAAAATTTTGATATTCAATGACGTGACATTATTTAGTTGGTCTTAATTCCTGTAAGACATTAATTGTTTATATAATAACCATTAACAAAATGTTTTATCATTAGAAACCAAAATTTTAGTTAATAAAGCTCTTTTGAATAAGTTGCTCGCATGTCAATATATTGTTTAGTAATTGATCAAGTTTTATTCTGTCTTCAGTACCTGTTCAAAGGAATTTCAAATAATTATTTTTATTACAATTGGATATAATTAATGTTATTGAATATAAAAAGTGTTTTAAATATTAATATTATTTTCATATATGAATACATATGCAAAAATAAATTTAAGTTACACGTCATTTTTTCATGAGCTACACTGCATGTCCTTGGTGCTCGGACGATAGAGCGAGTTTATGCTATAAAAATGAAGGATAATAATACAAGCCTACAAGAAATTTCTACTAAAAAACTATATCTAAACACAATACACACAGTAAAGAGAAAAATAGATTTTCTCACTAACTAAACACGAAAAAGACTAAAGAAAGAAGAAGAAGAAAAATACACAGAGAATAGACCCTAATCACCTCACTTTTCTCTCTACAAGCCTTAGTAGACAATACAACGATTGAGAATCGTAAACAGAACATAATATTATATACAACAGTATAAAGAGACATCCAACAAAGATGAAAGAACCACGTGGCAGCGAAGTAGAAGATTAACTGACATCACTTAAGACACACCGATCAAAGAGAAACACCACGGTTTTGAGACTCGCAAGAAATAACTTAAAGCCCGCATGTTTAAAGCTAATTTATTGAGGATTAATTCCAACATATATGTGTTATATATATATATATATATATTACCAAATATATATATAAATAGAGAACAAGACAAAAGTAATGACAAAACCTACATATACAAAATAAGAGAACCGTATACACCGTAGTGGGTGCATGATTTTGAAGATATGCATGACACAGAAAACCTCCATTGGCACATTTGGAGCGCAACTGACATGATTGAAGGGAGGTACTTCGCTAACATCAACAAAGCATATGAAGTTACGTAAAGCTAAGCTTAAAGTGGAGACAGAGAATCTCTCTAAAAGCTAAACAATGGAGTGTAGTAGCAGTTACTAATGAATGTGTGGTTACTTTTTGACCAATTAGAATTTGCTGCTAAATGTAACCTACTCACCAGAGGTCAATGAAGGAACCCATGAAAGGTGTTTAGCTTAAAAAGTTTTGGAATCCCATGTGAGTTTTCGCTTTAATTAATACATCTTTTGTTGTTCATCAATAACATATTGTTCTTGGTTTTCATTAGATTTATCGAAGTTTAGCCCCCTCCAATCCGTTTTTCAAATAAATCATTTATACATAAAGATAATATGAATATCTTTCTTCACTTCATCCATCCATCTTTCCTTTTCTTATCAACAAAATAATAATTATTGCAGGACCCACATTGGAAATTAAATATTCGTTTTGTTTTTGGGCAAACTACATATTTGAATCCTCAATTTTGTCCCCATGCCATTTTCAAAATGGTGCATCTATTATTAATTGTCTAAATTAAATGTCTCTATTTTGCTTTTGGTTTCAATAGTGAAAGTAAATTGGTAATAGAGAGCTAAGAGACGTTTGCCATGCATGCCTCTCTTCTCCAATGAACTGTTCATTAGTTTTGTGGAACTCCATTTTATAAATTTATGAGAAGTTGGCACGGTTGCACCCTTTATTATATTGCATTTTGCACATTGCACTTTAAACAGTTTTTTTTTGTCGCATTTTGCATCCTGAACTCATGAAATCCTTTCACCATTGATCCTTCTCTCAAAAAACAAACAGAATCAATCATGTCCAGTGCACCACCCTAACCCTTTTCATTTCCTCTCGTAATTTCAGCACACTCAAAACCCATGCAACAGTTCAACCAGAGTAGAACGACAAAGAAAAAAAAAAAAAAAAAACAGATGACTAGAGAGGGAAAAGGAAAAGAGAAGAAAAATTAGTTCAGGATGCTGCAATCCAGCTCCTTCCTCTTCGTCCCGACAACTAGCTCGTTCATCGGCAGCAACACCATCTCGTTGTTGTTCGCCAAACACGATGGAATTCAGGCCACTATCGCTAGCTCGTCCCCACATCCTCCGCCGTGAACTCCGCGAATTCATGGAACCCTGTTAACCTTTACAAGTACGTGACGGCCGGACCTAGCTCTGATATGTTACTCACTGCATGGTCCAGTCATCGAATTTTGAGATCCAAAGGGACATAGGACGAGACGGACCCTAACCCAGACAAGAACTAGAAGCCCGGGTCCGGGTCGAAAACTCGGTCGAGTCTTATAGCTAGCCAAAAATGACATAATCGTGGAGTAGGAATTCGGCAATAACGATGCGGTTGTTGAGGAAGAGAGGAAGAGATGAGGGTCTGACTCTGTGGGCTACACTAGTGTTGAAAGCGAGCTCGGTGTCTTCAACATCGACAGCGACAGTGTGTACGTCGAGGCTGTGGGAAACAATGAATCTCCAGCAAGCGAAATGATCGAAAAAAGGGATCAAAGCGGACGGGTGGGGGTGGTTGGATTATTTCGGGTATGAGAGATAGCAATGGAGGGCAAGTAAAGGGTGATAAGAGGTATAAACTTGGTTTCTGGCGGAGAGGACGGACTTGGCTACCAAAAGCATGCCAAGAGAAAACTATACCTTCTTTTCTTTCCCTTTTCCCTCTCTGGTTGATGTAACACACCAAATATTTGCTCACCAATTTTTTTTAGTTTTTATTTTTAATTTTGGTATACCAGCACGCCCATTGGAGTTATGGTCTGAAAAATATGGTCAAACAAAGTTTATTTTATTTTAGTATAAAAAAATAAATACACAATTAAATGTATATAAAATTAATATTTATCATTTCAATCATACCAAATGTGGCTAATAACAAAAACTCATATATACATGGGCTTTTTGTAATGGGCGAAGTCGTTCATTACAGCCGTCAAATACATGTTGCAGCTCTAACGACTGCAGTGGGCGAAGACCTCCCTCCATTGTAATAAAACTATATATATATTATTAGAGATAAAATATAAAAGAGATGATGACCCACCTTCTATCAGCTTAAGCTTTTAGGATCAGTGGTGATTCAACATGGTATCAGAGCCGAAAGACCTAGTGGTCATAGGTTTGATAAAATATAAAAGAGATGATGACCCACCTTCTATCAGCTTAAGCTTTTAGGATCAGTGGTGATTCAACATATATATATATATATATTTATAATGGATGACGTCACTAACAACATAATGGATTGTCATCCGTGAATAGATCTGGCAATGTGTCGTGCTGTATTATGTTTGTGTTGTGTGGTATTCGTGTTCGTGTCAAAAATTTTTCATTCAAACTCAACCCGTTAAGCTTTTATGTTGAAATATGTAAATCCAAACTCGTTTATAAAATTATCGTGTGACCCGTTATCTAACCCGTTAATACGTTAACTTTTTTCAAAATTATTTAAAAATATATTTGATTTATATTTCATAGTCTATACTAAAAAATAATGAAGCAAAGATAAATATAAATATTTGTATCTTTTTATAAATCAAAAATAAAAAGTAAAACTACATATTTAATACATATTAAAAAATAACAAACCACACAAACGTAATACTTAAATCATTTTACAAATAAATAATAAAAATTTAAAATGATATTGTTTGAAATAACAATAATACATAAATATATTCAATTTCAACCATATTTTCATTTTTTGCATAGACAATCCGATGCATATGACATCTTCAACCATAATGAGCACAACCTCAAAGGCAAAACACCTAAAAAAAAGTTAAATTGTATATTATTATCCAAATTGATATAGAAAAATTAAATAATGCAGACCACTTAAATTTCAATACCTCTAATCATCAATAGAAAATGTGTTAGAGCATTGTTCTAATTTAGCTTGTTCAACACTCGATGTAATCACATTTTCTGTGAGTTCTTCTAAATTAATGGCATCATCTAAAACTGAATATATAATAAAATTATAAATATTCATGTTAAAAAAATAATATATATATATAAATGTAAATGTAAATTACTTTCATTTCTAAAAAGTCAATCTTTTGTACATAATAAAGCTTGTACTACATCTATTTTTATTAGTAAATTAAGTTTTTTTTATTAATAAATTACTAAAATGCCATTAAGGACTAATGGGTCCTTAATGGGTCTAACGGGTTTTCACGGGTAAACTCGTTAAGATAATAGGTTCATAACATGTTGACCCGTAATCAATCCAACCGTTTCAGACAAATCCAAACTTGTAAAAATTATTCGTGTTCATGTCGTATTAACGGGTCGTGTTGAAATTTGCCAGGTCTATCCGTTACTGTCAAATTTACAAAATTGTATGCATCGATTGTCATCCTATTATGTAGTGGACAACTTCGCCCATTACAAAATCCTTACATATATATTTATATATAATATATATGATCTAGCATTTTACGATCATTGCTTAACTAACTTTTCATAATATATATATATATGTGCTATAGTTAATTAGGAGGTATCACATATATCTGCTCTGGCAAATATGTGAGTACTCTAATAACACATTAAAAGAGTTATTACAACTAATTATGTCTAATAACTACAAGGTTCTCTTTCTTGTTTTAACTAAAAGATGCAATGTGGTCCATGAAGAGCTTCTTTGATTGCTTTGGAGCTATGAGAATAAATGCTGATTTTGTAGTTATAGATCAAATATTCCTTGGACCACTCGCACAGAAAAAGCAATCATGATTCTCAAGGAGAGGGAGGGATAGAAAGAGAGCATTAGATATTTTATTGTGATTTTTCCTTCTTTTTTTTTCTTTTTTTTTGCCCTGGTTCCCTCTTTAGCTAGCTAAGAATCTAGCTCCTTGATATGTACTATTATACTATCAGAATGAAGATAATTAAATTCATTGTCTAAATTAAGTAGGAAACAATGAGGCTATAAATCCATCTAAAACAAAATTACGGATACATAAAATTATATATATATTATATAATAGTAGATATTTAATACTAACAATTTCACCATGCTTTTTAGTCATGCATATAGAAAAGAAAATTTCACCAAATGCAACTGATTTAGCTTTTTGAACTTAGAAGTCTTCAGGACATGATTGACTATTAAAAGCTCAGCAGCAGAACATATAAAGAAGATACATATCTAGAAAACTGGAGAAATGATAAAAGAAGAATATAGAGGGAGGGATGCCGAAAGGAATAGCTAGCACGGAATATAATAAGAAGTCTTGCGCAATTCTTGCCCATGGACCAGCTAGCTAGTTCCTGCAAAAACATATCAACAAAATAATAATGAGATTGTCGATATATATTATTTTTCTACACTTGGTCTCCCACTTTTTAGTACGCATTTACGTTCTAATACCGGTAGTAGAAAGGTCTATGTTTTTTTTCGGTGAATTTCGGTAGTAGAATGGTTGGTATTATGTACAGGACTGTACTGTGTGGTGTGTGTGTGTGTATATATATATATTATGATTAGGACCTTTAGCTTTAGATTTAAATATATGTTTGGAGTTTAAATGAGTCTATACATTATTTACTTTACATTTCTAAAATTTTAATACTTCATAAAATTCACAAGTGAAAACTTGATTATAAAATAGTCGAGATGTCCTAATTTTCGAATGACGGCCTGTTTATATCACCATTTTAATTGCCACTAAAAGTTTATTATGAGCATTGACTTCGTCATTGAAATAGTTTATCAGCGACGAAATCATTGCTATCAATAAAATTTTAATAACAATCTGCATTTCAAAATAATTATGAAATGCCATAAAATTTTCATACATACATATATATATATATAATGTATATTGCATAACAATAATGTGTATGTAAACTCACACAAAAAAATCTACGATGTATTAATATGGTGACTTGCCACCGGAGTCCCTTGGAGCATTGCATCTGAAGCACTCCACTCTACTCGCGAAGTTGTGCTCATTGCACCCGGATCTGTCCAATTTTTAGAACTTTACTTAAATATAAAATAAAAATAAAACAAAATATATGTAATTAATTAAGAAGTTATTACTTTTTTTTTCGTAGTATAAGAAGTTTATTACTTAGACAATGCTAAACAAGATATATAGCATGTCAATGCTCCAACCTAGTTTTTGTACTTTAACTCTTCCCTAAAGAGCTAAAATATATATATATATATATGTATATATGTATATCATTAATTTCTTGACTGAAAAGATATATAATAAATGATTACTATTATAGGGAGGCAGCAAAATGAATGAACCTGGTGCAAATCCAGTCGCCTGATTTCCAAGTAGAGCGAGTGGAGCTGCTGCTGCTGCTACCGCCATAGGCATAGCCCCTCATTCTAGTAATTTCACCTTCATAGCCACTTGGCGATTCATCCTTTGAAGCACCACACTTGAAACAGCTGGAGCGGCTGGCAAAGTTATGGGCGCCACAGTTTCCAACGGTGCAGTACCAGTCACCGGGACGGACATCTGGTCCGGTGGTGAATCCGAAAGACGAACCACTACTCCTCCCTCCATAACCACCACCTCCATACTCACCTCTTTCACCTGTTCTTGGCTCCCCACACCTCTGGCATGAGTCCCTCCTTTGGAAGTTCAAATGGTTGCATGACCTACAATTCCAATCTCCTGGCCTACTCATCTAAAATTCCACTCAAAAGAGATCAAAGATGTAAGTCCAATATACTTAAAAAATACATTCATAATATACATAGAGAGAAATTTATAGCTAGATAAGGAATATGAAATTTATTGGAAGCCAACAAAAATGAGAAGAAGGGGAAGGCATAAATGGCCTAATCACCTTGAGGAAATAGGGAGTTTGAACCAAAAACTGTATGTGGTAAGAAAGCCTAAGCTCGATGGTCAGAGGAATTTGAAGAAAATGTATTGGCAATTTATGATTATGGTATGGAGTTTGGGGTCACTTTTATACTTGCTTTAGATCTCGATAATCGGGTGGACTGAGATAGCCAGTAGAGGCTTAGGTGTTCTTTTTGATATTCTTCACTCTGCTTCCTTGAACATTGGAATCACAAAAATATAAATTAAAAAAGGAAATCGGAAAAAAGTTGATGGAGAAAAAAAAACAATGAAGATTAATTTTGTAAGCCTCTACTTCGTAATAGTTTTTATTTTAAGATTCCTGTGGTGGCAAAATGCATGCGTGAATTTAAGCTTTTAATTTTCCATTAATGCCCTTCTTATGCACCATCCATTGTATGTACATTCTCTTTTTATGTCCCACGGTTGAAACTCCTCTTTCCTAATTTAACATATGTCCAAAAGGAATACATTGTCATTTAATGGAATTTTTATTTGATTAAGTTGTTTTTTTTAATATTTTTTTAATTTGAGTTAATTCTATTTTGGTATTTTGATTGTATTTTGGTATTTTTGACTATTGTGGTTTTGTAATTTACATTAATAACTTTTTGACTTAGCAATTTAAGCCCTTGATTTTGTCAATTTGTTGTAATTTGATCCTTGTTTGACTTTTAGCTACTAGATTTAACAGTTGTCTCATGTAATTAGCATTAAATTGTAATAATGTTGACGTAAAATGTACTAAAGTGCAAAATATTAAAATAATTTTATAATTTTTAAAATAATTTTTCACTTTAAAACTAGAAGATACTAAAAATGTCAATTTTTAAATAAAATGTTGCATTTTAGTAATTTTTTTGAATAAAATTTGATACAGTTTAATATCTGTTAGGTGAAATGATTGTTAAACTTTGTAAGTTAAAAGTAAAAAAAGATCTAAATTACAACAAATAAAAAAATTTAGATTCTAAGAAGCTTAGTTGAAAAGTTAAAGGCCTAAAATGGAAAACTTATAAAATCAAAAATATTAAAGTGCAATTGACTCTTTTAATTTTGTTACTTGATGGACATTGATCACTTTCAACCAAAATTTGCTTTATATTATGTTTCATCATGGTAATGGGAATTTGAGATTATACTGAGAAAATTTTATGTACACTTGAAACCAATATTAGAATGAAAAAAGGTTTGAATAAAACTATATTCAATCAAAATAAGTGGTGTATAGTTAGTTTTTGTTATCATCTTATCCTTTCTTTTAGAATACATTAAAACTGTTTAGTTATTATTCTGCATCACTCCTATATATTTTATCATCTTTAACAAAATTAATTTATTAAATATTAATTTATTTTATTTTCTGGACATACCATAAAGGAATTGGGAGATATAGTAAGCAAGGATTTTGTGGTATATATTCACATATGGTGTTTGTCAACTGTTTCAAGAAGGATATTAATTGATCAAATCTCAAGAGATTAATACTTAATTGCCGAATTTTGTTAAGAAGAAAAAAAATATGGGTCATAAATTCCTTATAGATGTGTGTATATATCACAATGCATATTACAATCTAACAAAGATCACTACCCATTTTCTGGTAATAATAGTCATAATAAATCAACTAATCAAGTTTTCTAGAAGACAATCCAGATAACATTGATGATTTGAAAATATCACTAAATCAGGAATCAATCGAATGGTCTATTTCGTGACCTTAATTTGTTAATTAAGCTATAGCTGAATTCTGCCCCCATGTCCCCACATAAAAGCAAATTAGCACGCATTGTAACCATTAAACATATCACATCCCAAACAACATCTTTTAATTATTGTAACCCATGAAGAAAACATATCATACAAGATATACTTTTGACCATCAATTCACATGTTAATAAAAAAACCTTGTCACTTCACAACCTTTGGCTCTTATATATGGAGTCCACAGAGAGCTGTATTAGGAGGAACAAAATTCACTAATTTTTTTTTTCACTATTTGCTCAATCTTACAGCAGGACGACACATGAATATTCCTTGCACATAAAAAATAAATAAATAAAACCTTAAATAGTTGGACCCCACTTTTTATTCTTATTTCTAAATGTATAATTAAGGTGTGGTTATGTCCCCTTTCAGTAATTTGAGAACCCCACATACTATATAAGGGTCGCTACTCACTATAGTAGGAAAAATGGTGGTAGCTTTCCAATTTTGAATATTCTTTGTACTTGGACTATTTTTTTTTCCTTCGCAAGTGAAAGGTTTATAGATAACGAACTATTAATTTTCAAAAAATATATATAAATATTAATTTGAGATTTAAGGTCGTTATTGGACTATTGCTAAAAATATATAAATAAATATATATAAATATTGGACTATTGCTATATATATATATACATATATAAGAATTTGTTATAAAACATACATGTTGGGCTCCATAAATTCTTCAACAAATACATTAAATTTTTTTTTGACTTTTTGAAAATAAAATTTGGCTTTAGATTCTATAGCATTTAGAACAATTGTATTAATTTGCTATAAAATATACATGTTGGGCTCCATAAACTTCTCCAACAAAGACATTATTATTATTTTTTGGGCTTTAGATTTTAGAACATTTATAACTATTTGGTTAAAAAAAATGCTATACAAAACACAACAATTTGATATGTTTTGTTGTTTTAATCATATTTTTTTGATTATTTTTTATTTTTTGGTAGATTTTTAAAATTTATAGCATTTTAAAGTATTTAGTAAAAAAAAATTAAAAAAAAAAATTCCATTTATTAGGCTCCATAAACTGTTCAATACGTAGACTTTATATTTTTCTTTGTTTCCTTTAATTAATATATCTATGCGTTTATTCATGTCCGTAGTAAGTATTGAACGATTAAATTAATATATTATATAAAAAAGAAAGTTGAATGGTTATTATAACCTCAAATAATTTTAACCTTTCCTTCCTTTTAATTGTTGATTTCTTCAATTATTTTACTATATATGGCACACTATGCGTTCTTGAAGTGAAGTACAGAGAGAAGAAGTAATTATTTTAGTATGAGGAAAAAAAAAGAAAATTTGATATTGGATAAATGAGGGTACGTAGAGTTTCAAAATTTAAGAAAGAAGATGGTAGAGTTTCGATAAAGATAGTCGAAGTTGATGATGATGGAAGAGGAGTCTTCGAGGTTCAAATTTTGACCGTCTTTTCTTTTTCTTTTCTTCACTACTGCTATGGCTTTTTCCCTGTCAATTTTTTCCCCTCATTCTCATCCTCATGTTTTTATTTTGAATCTATCTCTCTCTGAGGAGATCAAAATTGAAAAATAAATAAGAAAAGAAAAAGAGTCCATGGATGGAAATTAAAAACTTTCAAGATTACGCACCACATCATTTTTCTTGGGGAATGGTAAAGAAGGCTGTAGCAAACTGTGAAAAAGCAAAAAGAAAGGAGGGGACTTATTCGATTCTCTCATTGGGAAATGCTTCCATGCATGACCATGACCAAATTACCAATATGTACAACTTATACATTCTTTTTTCCACTTTAATTTTCATTTCAATCCCTTTAGTAAATAAAATTATAAAATTCTAATAGTAGACAAAACCCACATATCAAAGTGATATAAATCAAATAATTTATGGACAACTTGCCTCCACACTAGTGTGGACTGTGGAGGCATTCCGTTTTACCTTGCTGTATGTCTTTTTTGTTAATGATCTATATATTTGTCATTATAATAAATGTAGATTTTTTCATTAGTATTATGGAACCTATAATTAATTTTTTTATAAATAATTATTTTTCAATGCTTATTACTAATATTTGTGGGATGTGATCATAACTAATAAACAAAAACTGTGATAATTAAATATTAAATTGTTCTTTTTGGGTAAATGTTTCATTAGTAGGACTAGCTCCCGAAATCTTTTAGGATTATCAGAGTGGCATTGGCTTGGGGAAAATCTTACCAGAAATCTTTCCCAGACATCTGGTAGAATTTTTCTAAAAGAGACTTGACCCTAAGTCAAGCACAGTCACATCAGCATAGCACTTTAGACTAGTCTAGTACAGTAGACTTGGTAAATTTCAACACGATCCGTTAACACGATACGAACACGAACGATTTTTACGAGTTTGGGATTGTCTGAAACGGTTGGGTTGATAACGGGTCAACACGTTATGAACCCGTTATCTTAACGGGTTTACCCGCGAAAACCCGTTAGACCCATTAGTCCTTAATGGCATTTTAGTAATTTATTAATAAAAAAAACTTAACTTACTAATAAAGATAGATGTAGTACAAGCTTTATTATGTACAAAATGTTGACTTTTTGGAAAGGAAAGTAATTTACATTTACATTTATATAAATATATTACTATTTTTTTAACATGAATATTTCTAATTTTATTATATATTCAGTTTTAGATGATGCCATTAATTTAGAAGAACTCACAGAAGATGTGATTACATCGAGTGTTGAACAAGTTAAATTAGAACAATGCTCTAATACATTTTCTATTGATGATTAGATGTATTGAAATTTAAGTGATATGCATTATTTAATTTTTCTCTATCAATTTGGATAATAATATACAATTTAACTTTTTTTTAGGTGTTTTGCCTTTGAGGTTGTGCTCATTATGGTTGAAGATGTGATACGGGCATCATAGTGTCATATTCTACCATTGGAGCAAAAGATGATGTTTTAAGCATGATGTCCAAGCAAGGAATGAAGGTGGTAATGCTGCTCGGGAGTTGCAAAGATGAAACAACGTAATTTTAGCTATTTCAGATTACAATGGCAGTTTCGTAATTTAGATATTTTCGGATTATAATGGCAGTTTCGTAATTATTGCTATTTCCAGATTATAATGGCAGTTTTGTAATTATTTCTATTTTCGGATTATATTTATTTAGGGTTAATTTTTAGCCTTAGGATTACTTTCCTAATTATTTTATGGTCTAGATTGATTCTTAACATAACCCTAATATCTATATAAAGGGGAGGTTACTAGCTTGTTAAAAACAACTTTGATGATTGATTAAATAGAATCTATTCTTGTTTGCAACAAGACTTGTGTGTTCCAAGTGATGATAGTTCTTCTTCTACTTGTTGCATTAAGAATTGATCTTCTTATCGAAGGTATTTACATTGTGGCGATTTTCAATTTCATTCTTTGCCTTCTAATTAGTGTTGGTAGATACAATTGTTATGTAGAGGTGCTATAGGGCGGGTTTTTACCTAGGGTTTGTTCCATATCATCTTGTGTGTTGGGATTACAGTTTCTTTAAGCTTGGGGTTCCGCATCATTTGGTATCAGAGCAAGGCCAAGATAAATTCCTATTTATCTTGTTCTTTGTTTATCTTTTTAGAGTCTTTGATTAGCTTGTTGTTTCTGCATTTTTTTTTCTTTTGTTCTTGAGTTCTTTGTGTTCTTCATTGTTCTTGGTGTTATGGTATCCAAAAAAAAAAATCGTAAAAAGAAAAAAAAAATCGTACAAAAAAAAAAAAACAGAAAAAAAGGAATCAGATTATATATACAAAAAAAAAAAAGAAGAAGGAAAGAAAAAAAAAATCGTAGCAAAAAAAAAAAAAAAGAATTGAAAGTTGGAATATTGAGATTGGTTGCTTAAATATTAGGAAAGTTACTTATTCCTAATTGATTTCTGATTTTTATTATTCCATATTTCCTACTTTCCTAATTTATTTGTTTCTTATTCTCATAGTTTCTTATTTTCTTACTTTCCTATTCTCAATTTAATTTGTTTCCTATTATCATAGTTTCTTAATTTCTTACTTTCCTATTCTTAATTTAATTTGTTTCCTATTCTCATAGTTTCTTATTTTCATACTTTCATATTCTAAATTTGTTTAGTTTCCTATTCTCATTGTGTTAATTTCATAGAGTAATTATTATTTGTTTCATTACTCTTTTGTCCTTTTTTTGGGTGCCAATTTTGCTCTAGAATTGAACTTGCTTTTATTGTTAGGTTTTAATTTTTAAATTTGCTACTTTAGTTTTATATTTTTGTTTAAGATAATTGGTTCTGAAGTGCAACTTGGTGAACAAGACTTGAGTGGTAAAAGGCTTGAGTGGTGAGCATATAAAGGGTAAAAGCCAAATTTGAGTGAAACACGAGGGTTTACTATTTTTGAGTTAAACACGTAAGGGAGTGTGTAAGAATGTCTAAAAGAGACGGAAAGGGAGTTTCTACTTCGGAAGAAGAACAAGTGGCAACACTGGATCCAAAGCTCTTACGACAATCTTTGGAGGGTGAGTATAGAAGGATGGAAGAGAGATTGACTTCTAGGATGTAAGAAGCATTGAAATCTAGGATGGATGAGATGATGGAGTAAATGAGGGAGATGACCATGGCGATGTCCAATAATACTAGAAGGGAGGGAACACGACACATGAGACAAGAAGTAAATGTTTTCGATGAAGAAGAGTATGAAGTTCAAACGGTAAGGAGAAGACCTAGGAAAGAGGAGCCAAGAGGATGAAGGGATGACAACCTAAGTTCCATTAAGATGCACATTCCACCATTCAAGGGAAGAAGTGATGCTGAGGCATACTTGGAATGGGAAAAGAAGGTAGAGTTAATTTTTGATTGTCACAATTACTCTTAATTTTTGATTTTCACAATTACTCTGAGGAGAAAAAGGTTAAACTAGCCGCAGTGGAGTTCACCGACTATGCTCTAGTTTGGTGGGAGCAACTTATACAATCAAGGAGGAGGTATAGAGAAGATCCGATCTCAACTTGGGATGAGATGAAAAGAATTATGAGGAAGAGGTTTGTACCATCATATTTCTATAGAGAGCTTCATCAAAAGTTGCAGAGACTCACACAAGGATCTAGGTCCGTAGAAGAGTATTACAAAAAGATGGAGATGATTATGATATGGGCCAACATTGAAGAGGATAGAGAAGCTACAATGGCAAGATTTCTAAGTGGGATGAACAAAGATATTGCCGAGGTGGCGGATCTACATCCATATGTAAAGATGGAAGAAATGGTCAACATGGCTATTAAATTGGAAAAGCAATTGAGAAGTGAAGGGTCATCAAAAGGGTTTTCAAGCTCTAATTCAAAGTGGGGTTCCAAGTCGAAGTGGAACAAGTATGACGACAAGAAGAGAGAAAAGAACTTGGAGACCAAAGAGAAAGTTTGAGATGCATTCAAGTTCAAGCATAAGAGTGCCAACCCAACAAAAGGTACTTCTAATCCTAATACTTCTAGTACTTCTAGACATAGGAAAATAAAATGTTTTAAATGTCAAGGGTTTGGGCATATTGCTTCCGAATGTCCAAATACAAAAACTATGTTGATGAGGGGTAATGAAGTAATGTTGGAGTCTGAGTCCGATGAGGAAAGGCCACCAATAAAGTATGATTCTAGTGAGGATGAGGATGTAGAGTATCCCGTGGTTGGAGAGTCCCTAGTTATTATGAGGGTTTTAAATTTGAAGGTGAAGGAAGAGGGACTAGAACAAAGGGAGAATATTTTTCATACTAGATGTTTTGTGGGTGGTAAAACATGTACTTTAATCATTGATGGGGGTAGTTGTGCTAATGTTGCTAGTACTACTTTGGTTGAGAAGTTGGGACTAGTATGTGAAAAAACCCTAACCCTTATAGGTTACAATTGTTGAATGACAGTGGGGAGATTAAGGTAAATAAGAGAGTGAAAGTTGCACTTTCTATTGGAAAGTATAGTGATGAGTTTTTGTGTGATGTAGTACCTATGCGAGCGGGGCATATTTTGTTGGGTAGACCATGGCAATCCGATAGGAGGACTATCCATGAAGGTTTTAAGAATAGGTATTCTTTTGAGCACAATGGAAAGAAAGTCACACTTGCACCATTATCTCCAATGGAGGTGTATTTTGAACAATTGAAGTTATCCAAAAGTTCACATGGGGATTTGGGAAGTGAGACAAATAAAAAAATTGAGTGTAAAGAGGCCAAAAGTAAAAATATTATAAATAAAGGCCCAATGGTGAGTGATTGCACTAGTAAGAAAAATAAAGAGGAAAGTGCAATAGAAAAAAGTTAGATGAGTGAAAAGAAAAAGAGTTTTAATGCAAAAGCGAGAGAAGTCAATAGTGCATTCTTAGGTAAGAAAGCAATATTATTAGTGAGGTTTCGAGAAGTTTTGCTTTGTGAAACTAACCTTAACCCCGATTTGCCTAGTGTTTTTGTCTCTTTATTGTAGGACTTTGATGAGAAATCAAAATTGCATGGAGTGCCTAGAACTATTAAATATGATAGGGATGTGGAATTTTTGAGTCCCTTTGGGAAAGTTTTATGGGATGACACGTGGAGGATATTCAAACCAGGAGATTGGGTTTTGGTATATTTAAGGAAGAAAAGGTTTTTCAACTTGAGGAAGTATAAGTTGGATGCTAGAGGCAATGGACCTTTTCAAGTGCTTGAAAGAGTAAAGGACAACGCATACAAAATCGCCCTTTAGGGTGAGTACAATGAGTCCACTACTTTTAATGTTTCTGATATTTTTCCTTTCGATATGGATTCAGATTCGAGGATGAATCTTTTTGAAGATGAGGGAATGATACGGGCATCATAGTGTCATATTCTACCATTGGAGCAAAAGATGATGTTTTAAGCATGATGTCCAAGCAAGGAATGAAGGTGGTAATGCTGCTCGGGAGTTGCAAAGATGAAACAACGTAATTTTAGCTATTTCGGATTACAATGGCAGTTTCGTAATTTAGATATTTTCGGATTATAATGGCAGTTTCGTAATTATTGCTATTTCCAGATTATAATGGCAGTTTTGTAATTATTTCTATTTTCGGATTATATTTATTTAGGGTTAATTTTTAGCCTTAGGATTACTTTCCTAATTATTTTATGGTCTAGATTGATTCTTAACCTAACCCTAATATCTATATAAAGGGGAGGTTACTAGCTTGTTAAAAACAACTTTGATGATTGATTAAATAGAATCTATTCTTGTTTGCAACAAGACTTGTGTGTTCCAAGTGATGATACTTCTTCTTCTACTTGTTGCATTAAGAATTGATCTTCTTATCGAAGGTATTTACTTTGTGGCGAATTTCAATTTCATTCTTTGCCTTCTAATTAGTGTTGCTAGATACAATTGTTATGTAGAGGTGCTATAGGGCGGGATTTTACCTAGGGTTTGTTCCATATCGTCTTGTGTGTTGGGATTACAGTTTCTTTAAACTTGGGGTTCCTCATCAAGATGTCATATGCATCGGATTGTCTATGCAAAAAATGAAAATGTGGTTGAAATTGAATATATTTTATGTAGTATTGTTATTTCAAACAATATTGTTTTAAATTTTTATTATTCATTTGTAGAAGGATTTAAGTATTACGTTTGTATGGTTTGTTATTTTTTAATATGTATTAAGTATGTTGTTTTAGTTTTTATTTTTGATGTATAAAAATATACAAATACAAATATTTATGTTTATCTTTGCTTCATTATGATGTGGGCATCAAGCGCTCTTCTAGCATGGATGTTCGTGTTTTTTAATTTCTGCATTTTTTTTCTTTTGTTCTTCATTGTTTCGAGTTCTTCATTGTTCTTGGTGTTTTAGAGTACCAAAAAAAAAACGTAAAAAAAAATCGTAAAAAAAAAAAAATCGTACCAAAAAAAATAAATAAATAATTGAAAGTTGGAATATTGAGATTGATTGCTTGAATATTAGGAAAGTTACTCATTCCTAATTGATTTCTGATTTGTTTTTATTTCCTACTTTCCCAATTTTATTTGTTTCTTATTCTCATAGTTTCTTATTTTCTTACTTTCCTATTCTAAACATTTTTGTTTCCAATTCTCATAGTTTCTTATTTTCATACTTTCCTATTCTCATTGTGTTGATTTCATAGAGTAATTATTATTTGTTTCATTTTTGTCCTTTTTTTTTTCTTTTGTGCCAATTTTACTCTAGAATTGAACTTGT
>QANX01007210.1:1737-21107 GCA_003254975.1 Ochetophila trinervis | reverse complement strand
ATTTATAATCAGTATTTTACTAGATACAGATAGATAATTAACATCCATAAGAAGAAGATCCAGTTGCCATTGTTTTAGATTTGTTTCAACATCATCAATTAGCAATAGATCAACCAGTCTCTAACCTAGCTCTCAGTCTTGTAAGAAAACACCAAAAAGTCCCAGCCACATAAAAACATTAATTTCTCAGAAAACATTCTTCAGCAGCCAAAAAGAATAGCTAATTAATAATAAACAATATTTTGATCAAAATAAAAAAAAAAATAATAATAATAATAATAATAATAATTATTATTATTATTATTATTTATAAAACTGATATAAGTCATCTAGACTTTTAAAAAAAATTAAGTCATACTCCAATGGGCCATCTGAATAATTATAGAAAAATTGATTCTAAAAGCTTTTTTGTAAAAGTCATAAACAAATTCAATCCCATTATTAGCACAAATAATTTTATAAGTAATCACATAATTATGTGCAGTTGACGTATTTAAATTTTTAACACTAATGCAAATTAATCAATTTAAAAATTAAACTAATGTGAAATAATTTGTAAATTGAAAGCTCAAGTTGAAACATTTTAAAAAATTCGGTTTATTACATCTCTTTTTTTTTAAGTTTACATAAATTACAATTAAATCCCTGAGGCTTGCCCTAATGACATCCTCCTCTCTTCTGTTAGATTTTTTTCGTTTAAGTTAACGGGACAAGGGTATTATTGTATTTTGCTCTTCTAGAAACGCAGACTGACACTGAAAATTCATCTTACTTCCTCGAACTCATTCGAATAGACATGATTGTTTTTCTCCAAGTCATTTCCCTCGCCGAACCATTTCCCTTTCCATAACCATCTTCCATAGTGTCGTTTGGTGGGAAAGAACAAAAGTGTTTCCCTCCAAAGGATCGGCAAAGGCTATATAGATTGTTAGGGCTTGCTGGCTGCGCTGAGTCGAAGATTCCAAAGAGAAATTTTAGAGTAGAAGCAAATCAGAGGAAAACGAAGTTAGTTTTCAAAATTTTTTATTTGCATTACAGTGAAGTTTGGGTTTAAGGTTTCGAATATTTGAGTTAATAACTTGGATTCTTTTTTGGGTTTATTTGGGTTGTTCTGAATCGAAGATTCCGAATAGGAATTTCATATTGTGCACAGCAGAGGAACACGAGGTTAGTTTTCATTATTTTTAACGAATTTTTTTAGTTTAATTTCTAGTTTTTGGATTTTTTGGATGTTGGATTGTTTGAAAAAAATTTGTATGAGATTCTGTCTCCTTAATTTTGAAAAAGAAGAGAATGTCTGTCTTGAAAGTATTTTGAGGGTTTTTTTATTTTTTTTGACCGACTCTTATAAGGAAATGTTTGTCTTGAAGTATATTTTTTGGGGCTAAATTTCCAATTGGGTTTCATTAGTTAGGTTTTGCTGTATAATGTGTGGATTCCAAGCCTTTGATTCTTCTCTATTTTAATTAATGTGTGTGTAACAACAATTGAATTGATGAGTTTGTTCATCATTCTGTTTTATTTTCATGTAATATTGGAACATGTTAATAAACATTTGTTTTAAGTATATAGGCTGGAAACCATTAGTTGCGTGCTACTGGCATTAAGGAGATCTCGAATCTCGTACTGAAGGTGTAACACGCCACGTACTTTAAACAAATTTTTTTTAATGGCACTGCTGAATGACTTGGTTATTTTGACTAATACAATATGATTATTTTGCTGATATAGACTGTTTTTTTTTTATTGTTGAATGACTTGGTTAAATTTTTTTTATTTTTTTTTGTGTATACTAGTTTGCATTTTCAGACTCATAATGTTGCTCAAGCTTTATATTCGCATATTTGGAGTAGAATTGGAACCATTGTTAGTAGATGAAGAAAAATATAGCTTTGTGTGTTTGTACATAGATGTTAAAATGATAACTTGTAATGAGAGATTGAACTTAGGAGAGAAACCTGCAATATCTGCTACGGTTAGATTACCTTGGTCTAAAGGGGTTACATACTGTATAGAGAATGACAGGGACTTATTAGAGATGTTTAGATTGTTTAGGGATAACAACACTGACACAATCCACATAGACTATAATATGGAGCCTTTAGCTGTCATACCTGTTGATGAAAATGCAGTTTCTGATTGTGGTTGTGAAGTAGAATCTGAAATGGATACAAATTCATGTGATTCTGACTATATGGAATGTTTAAACCAACATCAGACCACCCAACATGCATCCTGAGCTCCTACATCCCCTCATCAGACCACAGCCCCTGCATCCCCTCCTCAGACCACCCAACCTACATCCCCACCCCTTTCATCCCTACCCCAAACCATCCAACCTGATCATGTTGAAGCAAATCAGGTTGAAAACCAAAATATAGATGGGGAGTTCAACTTAGACATGGAAGATAAGGAGTTCAAAAGGAGTGATGATGAGGAAGATGTTGTGGATGCAAATGTTGATGTACATTTGGAGTCCAACAATGAGGTGGATGATAACTTAATAGGATATGAGTCAAACAATGATGATGGCCGTGTTGGAAGTGAATCTGAAGAAGAAAATGCAGTTGCTAGACTTTCAAGAAGAATGTGAGGGAAAGTGTATAGGCCTCTCCCCGATGGGAAACACCATTGTTCTTGTGAGGGAAGTTGGATTTATATTTCCTAATGTTGATGAATTTAGGAATGTTCTTGTTGAATACTGTATACAAGAAGGATTCAACATTGTTCGATTGAAGAATGAAAAATCTAGGGTCACTTATGTGTGTGCTGCTGCTGGTTGTCCATGGAGGATCCATGCATCCCCTATGCCTGATGGCCAGACCTTCCAAGTTAAGACATATGTTGATCAACACTGTTGCACTTTGCTCACTAAAAATCCATGAGTGACATGTGAATGACTTTCTAGGAAATTGGAGAGTAAACTAAAGGCTGATCCTGAATTATGTGTTAAGTCACTGCAAGCTGATGTGAAGACAACTTATGGAGTGAAAGTTGATAAACCGAAGTTGTATAGGGCCAAGAACAGAGCACTGCAAAGATTCCATGGTGACCATGGTGAGAGTTATGCTAAGTCGCACATGTATGGGAATATTGTGATGGCCAATAACCCCAGAACAATAGTCTTGCTGAAGTGCCATAGGAATATTTTGTCAGAGAGCCCCATTTTTCAAAGATTTTTTATTTTTTTTAGTTTTCCAGCTTAAAAAGATGGTTTTCTGCAAGGTTGTAGGCCATTTATTGGGCTAGATGGATGCCATTTGCGAGGGCAGTTTGGTGGAGTGTTGCTTAGTGCAATTTCGTTAGATGAAAACAGCAGCTTATTTCCTCTGGCTATTTGTGTCTGTGAGAATGAAAACCATAGTAGTTGGAGCTGGTTTTTGAATTTATTGAATGATCACATATTGGTTCATGAAACTAGAAGTATTAGTTTCATGACTGATAGAAAAAAAAGGAGTAGTCAAAGCATTGGAAGAGATTTTTCTAGATGCTAAGAATAGGTTTTGCTGTAGGCATATATTTTCCAATTTTAAAGTTAGATTTCCCGGTGTAAGTGTTAGGGACCTATTTTGGATTGCTGCTAGGTCCACAAACATTAGGGACTTTAATGCTGCAATGGAAGATATTAAGAAGATGTCCATGGAAGCCTATAAATGGCTACAGGAGATCTCGGTTGAACATTGGAGCAAGCATGCCTTCAAAGTGAGTGTCAATGCTGATCATGTGACAAACAACATGACATAATCATTTAATAGTATGATTGATGATCATAGGGGCAAGCCTATTCTACAGCTAGTTGAGAATGTGAGAAGAAAGATAATGAGGCGATTTAGAAAAAGAGAACAGGCAGCTCAAGCTTGGAATTCAAACATTCCACCAACTGTTCAACTGAAACTGAACAAAGTCCATAAGGTAGGAAGACATATCAAGGTCATTTGAGCAGGTGCTGATAAGTTTGAAGTTTTTGATGCTTCAAGGGTACTTGTTTTAAAATTAAACAGCCAACAATGTGAGTGTGGAGCATGGCAACTTTCTGGGATTCCATGTAAACATGTTATGGCATGTGTGAGCCATATAGGAGTCAGTCCCATCCAATATGTGCATCCCAGCTTGACCAAGGCTATTTACCTACAGACCTATAATGACATGATTCACCTCATACCTGATGAGTCAGAGTGGCCTGAAGTGAATGCTGATGTAGTGCAGCTCCCAGTGCATAGAAAGATGCCTGGTAGGCCAAAAGTGGCAAGGAGGAGGGAGCAAGATGAGTGATGAGGACATCAAGCCATACAGAGGTGATGGTCCATATGATGGTTTGAGCTATTCAGGAGGTCTCGTGACACGTAGTTGAGTCAACAATTCAAGAAGGCTTTGGAGTTTTATATTCAACAAGCATTGGATAAAAGGTCGGCAAAACTATAAATAGGCCTATGACGTCTACATTGAAATTATCTTGTAATTTAGCTGATTAATTAAGGGTATATTAGTATTTTATTTCCTATTCCTTTTAGGGTTTATTTCCATATTTGGCAAATAATGTTTTTCTATTTAAAATGCCAAAATTCAGCCAGCAACAACATACAATAGATTATAACAATTATTTTGAGAATTATTCTTCTTTTTCTTTGGCTTGTCTAAAGAAAAAACTTCAAACTTATCAATCAAAGAACAAAGCTTTGATTGTGGCGTTTATAGCAAGGTTCTTGTCTTTCCCATAGACAACGGGTCAAGCTTCCATGCCAAGGTTCCAATCTGTCATTGAATTATGGGTCAAGGTCAACTTCGTAACCATTGAACCTTTGTAGAACGATCCATTCCGCTAGGATTCTCATCAGTTGGTATCAGAGCACGGATTCTACAGATTCTATCTATCTTTAATTTGTTCTCCGCAAATAAAAAAAAAACCGTAACCATTAGGGTTTGCGGTTTCCTCATTGTTGTTTTCCTTTTGTTTAATATTTCTTTTCCCTTTTAGTTAATCCGTAACCATTAGCGTTCTTGCTTTGTTTTCTTTGTTCCTTGACCTTTAATCTCTGTTCCTTGATCTTTGATCTCTGTTCTTTGTTCTTTTATCTTAGTCTTTTGTTTAAAAAAAAAAAAGCCAAATCGCAGTAGCAGGCGCATGGGATTGCCCCTGGACAAGTTTGTGAGCTAGCGGAAAAAAAAAAACAAAAAAAGCCAAATCGCAGTAGCAGGCGCCTGGGATTGCACCTAGGGTCGCGCCTGGCCTAATCTGTGAGCCAGTCCAAAAAAAAAAAAATCACTTCTTAAATTTTTTTCTTTAGATTATAGTTTGTTGGTTCTAAATGTGCTGTTTTAAACAACCAATCCTAGTGAAAAAAAAAAATATATATATATATATATATATTTCCCTTCTGGCCATTTTAATTCATTCTCTTTTTCTTTGTTTTATAATCTTGCTACAAACCTTAGTTAGTAATTTGATTGGAAAGGTTGGATTGTGATTTGGACATAGCCGTAAATCTGGATTGAGCGTAAACACGAGTGGAGTGCCGATATTTAGAGTGAAACACGTGAGGGAGTGAATTGTGAGGTCCATTATTAACTAATCTTTGCAGGTCTGAAATCATATCACAACAAGGCGAGACTTCTCAACCTAGAGGGTTCGAAGCTTCTAATGACATGAGAGCAATTATAGAGGCAATGACGAGACAATTTGAGCAAATGAGTGTTAGGATTGAGTCAAAAATGGATTTAAAATTTGATGAACTGGAGAAAATGATACACCGAGTGGAGAATAGGCAGGGCACACAACGAGGTGACAATCAAGACATACCACGACCACAACGTGGAGGCTATAGGGGTGGTCACCAACGGGCTGCCATGAAGGGAAAGTGGGTCAACCAACCTGGTTTTGAAGAAGACTATGAAGCCGACATGGAGGAAACACAAGAAGAATTTGGTAGAGGTCCATACTACAGGGACTATGGAGGCCGAGTGAATCGACCAAGGTATCGTGGGGAAGATGATGACTTGAGCAACATCAAAATGAAGATACCATCATTCCAATGAAAGAATGATCCAGAAGCTTACTTCAAGTGGGAGAAGAAGGTCGAGATGGTATTTGATTGCCAACATTATTCCGAGCTTAAAAATGTAAAACTAGCTGCTGTTGAATTCACTGACTATGCTGTTGTTTGGTGGGATCAATTAGTGACTAGCAGGAGATGGAATGGTGAGAGACCGATTGAAACCTGAGATGACATGAAAGCTGTGATGAGGAAGCATTTCATTCCGACCCATTATCATAGGGACTTATGCCAGAAATTACATAGGCTTACACAAGACAACAAGAGTGTTGAAGAGTACCACAAGAAGTTGGAGATAGCTATGATTCGTGCTAATGTGATGGAGGATCGAGAGGCGACCATGGCACATTTCTTAAACGGGTTACACTGTGAGATAGCTGACGTGGTAGAATTACAACATTATGTAGAGATGGAAGAGTTGGTGGACAAAGCAATTAAACTTGAGAGGCAACTTAGGGTAACCAAGCAAACTCGTGGGTTCTCAAGTGCAGGAACATATTCCAAACCAAATTGGAATATACATGAGGAAATGCCTACTTTGAAGGATAGGTTTGTGGCACAACAAGAGAAGCCTAAGGAGGTTAAAGCTGGCTCTAGCCCATTTTCAGGTAAACCCGACACTTTAAATACACCAAGTCGTGATATTAAATGTTTTAAATGTTTGGGTAGGGGTTACATGGCCCGAGAGTGTCCTAATCGGCGTGTAATGATTTTAAATGAGGGAGGTGAGTATGAGTCTGAGAATGAAAAAGAAGAGGAATAAGAGATGCCGCAATTGGAGGAAGGTGGTGATTCCGAGTTTGCCATAACAGGGGATTCTTTTGTGGTTCGAAGAGTAGTGAGTGTGCAAACTAAAGAGGTAAATGAATCACCACAACATGACAATTTGTTCCACACCCGCTCTTTGGTAAGTGGAAAGGCTTGTAGTGTGATCATTGATGGTGAAAGTTGTACTAATGTAGCTAGTAGCCTCATGGTGGAGAAATTAGGATTGAAAACTTGAAGCACCCAAGACCTTACAAGTTGCAATGGTTGAATGATTGTGGTGAAGTGAAGGTAGTGAAACAAGTGGTGATTCCATTCTCAATTGGGCGATATTTAGATGAGGTGATTTGTGATGTGGTACCATACATGCAGGTCATTTATTATTTGAGAGGCTATGGCAATATGATCGAAAAGTGACACATGATTGTTACACCAATCAACATTCTTTTGAGTTTAAAGGAAAGTCACATACATTGATGCCGATGACGCCTACCAAGGTATATGAAGACCAATTGCGATTACAAAAGCAAAGAGATACCTATGGTGAGAGAAAATCCAAGAGTATTGGCAAGAGTGAGACTGAGAGCTCCCAAACACAAATGAGTGGAAAGAAAGAGAAAAGTGAGCTTTTGAAAAGAGAAAAGAAACAATACAATTTCTTTGCGAGTATGAGTGAAATTAGGACAGTTTTGACCTTGAACAAGTCAATGATGTCGCTTGTTTATAAGGAAGCCTTATTTTCTTCTAACGACCTTGACACTTGAGTTTCTAGTTGCATTGTGTCTGTTTTACAGGAATTTTATGATGTTTTTCCCCCTAATCTACCATAAGGATTGCCACCAATTAGGGGAATCGAATATAAAATTGATTTAGTTGGGCACCACTAACAAATCGACCAGTCTATCGGAGTACTCTTGAAGAGATGAAGGAACTCCAAAGGTAGAAGAGTTTGAGCCATTGTGTAGTTTTGTTGCTACTCGTATCTAAGAAAGATGGAACTTGGCAGATGTGTGTCGACTGTCACACCGTCAACAATATTATGATTGTGTTTGAACCAGGTGATGATTTGAGAACAAATCCTTCAAAAGGGGGAGTGAATGATGAGGACATCAAGCCATACAGAGGAGATGGTCCATATGATGGTTTGAGCTATCCAGGAGGTCTCGTGACACGTAGTCGAGTCAACAATTCAAGAAGGCTTTGGAGCTTTATATTCAATAAGCATTGGATAAAAGGCCGACGAAGCTATAAATGGGCATATGACGTCTACATTAAAATTATCTTGTAATTTAGCTTATTAATTAAGGGTATATTAGTCTTTTATTTCTTATTCCTTTTAGGGTTTATTTCCATAATTAGCAAACAATGTTTTTCTATTTAAAAACCCAAGATTCAGTCAGCAACAACATACAATAGATTATAACAATTATTTTGAGAATTATTCTTCTTTTTCTTTGGCTTGTCTAAAGAACAAACTTCCAACTTATCAATCAAAGAACGAAGCTTTGATTGTGGCATTTATAGCAAGGTTCTTGTCTTTCCCATAGACAACGGGTCAAGCTTCCATACCAAGGTTCCAATCTCTCGTTGAATTGTGGGTCGAGGTCAACTTCGTAATCATTGAACCTTTGTAGAACGATCTATTTCGCTAGGATTCGCATCAATGAGCCAGATTTACATAAAAGGTCTTATGTAGTGAAGTGTGGCTATTGCCGAGGCATTGGGCATAATAAAAGATCTTGCCCAAAAAAGAAGAGAACTTCACATGTAAGTTGCTGATTTTGTTTTTTCATTAGTTAATGTTGGTTTAAACATTAACAAATTGTTCAACTAATGTATTACAATTTCATGTAACTTAGGTATCAGTGGCTGAAACTGAAGGCCACTCTCAACCTCTGCCTCAACAGCATCAAGCCTCAACTTCACATCAACCGGTAGGAGAAACACATGTTCTCTGGTATTCTCAACCCAATCAGTAGGAAGAACAACAGTCTTGAAGTATATGTAAGGAAACTATGTCTCCTTAATTTTTTAAGAATACAGTTTAGGATTGTAATAGGACTAGGACACATTTTGTTGTATTGAAGATTACAATTTGTGTACAAAGTGGATGCAAATTGAGTCTTCAATACAAATGGTGATAGTAGTAGATATTGTGCAAAGGTGCTGATGGTTGTGTCACCTTATTTTTGAGACACAGCTTGCATGATAGTGTGTACATTAGGGTTGCATCCCTTTGACCTAGCTTAGGATTATATCCCAGGTTCAATATAAGGCTAACAATTGTGTAGACATCACCTGATGAATATATTTTGTATTATATATAGTTTTATTACTATAGAATATGGTATTCTCATATTCATAGAAGCAAATCAATTTTATTTCATATTTATTGCACTTATTATTAGATTAGCTAATATGCCAAAAAGTAGTATATTTATAAGCATCATAAAATTCAACATTTGCTGCATATTTTCCAGCTTTTGCACCTTTGCATTGAGATTTTGTACATCATAGTTTCCATCTTTTTCATTCAATCCTCTCTGCCTTTGTGTACAGTCTTCATCATCTTCATTTGTATATTCTTCATTATTAGGGGTCCAAAAGGAGTAATATTCGCAGTTTCCCTGTAAGCAAAAAATATATAGCTTAAATGGATTATTTGATGACTCAGAAATTTTTAAACCTGCTCTCTTTCCACAATGACATCTTCTATTTTTGAACTTGATTAAACCTTCATTAATATGACTGCTGCTACTTGATGAAGCCATCTTCAACTGATTTTTTGTTATTTTTTTGCTGGCTGGTACACTATTTTTGTGGGTATTGTGTTTGCTATTGGATAATTTGGATTGTGTTTGCTTAGAAAAAATTTGGGTTGTGTTTGCTACTTTAATAGCTATTAGAAGGCCATATTATTGCAATATAGCTGTTATAAGGGGTGTGGTTGCAATGCCAGATTCAGACTAGCTGTTTAGGCCATTTTGATAATAAAAAAATTGTTTCAAGGGGTGTAAATGTAAAAATGGGGTTACTAGCCGTTGCAAACCCTTTTTCTTAAATTTTGGTTACCCATTTTTCCATTTCAAATCAAGTAGACAGTCACAAATTTCGATGTGGATGACATATTCGTACTTTACTTTGCCACGTAGGAGAGAGAGTAAATTTAACGGATGAAAGTCTAATAGAAGGGATGAGGATGTCATTAGGACAAACCTCTGAGATTTAATTCTAATTTAGGCAAACCTAAGGGGAAGTGGATGTAAAATACCCTAAAAAATTTGAAGGTCGAATTTAGAATCTAATAAAAATACATGATATTAGAATGAAATTAACTTAAATTTTAATTTTTATAGGTTAAGGACTCCAAACACCATGAGCTTTTTTAGCCGAATAAAAACACTTTATGAACTGCACTTATAGGATAAGCTACCAAATATTTAAATTTTATGAAATAATTATCTTTAGGAATTCGGACAACGACAAAAGAAAAATAAATTGGTATATTTTGTTTTGTAACTTTAGGAGGGTGTATTCAATTTAGATTTTGTTAGATTTTAAAAGAGTTTAAAAGTTTAGGGGTATTCAATTCAGAATTCAGTTAAGTTTATACAAATAAAGAGATATTCAATTCAGATTTTAATAGATTTTATAAAAATCTATTAAATTTTAGGTGTATTTAATTTAGACTTTGTAGAAGTCTTTTAAAATCTTAAAATATTTAAAAAGTCATTGACTTTAAATTTTTAAAAAAATAATTAATTTTAATAGATTTTATTGGATTTTAAAAAAAATATTTTGTTAATGAAACAATTTAATTGAAATCTTACATATTTTTCATAGATTTAATTGGATTCTTATAAATTTTATATAGAATCCATAAAATTCTATAACAATTTATAAATTCTTTTAAAATCTATAACTCTATTTAAATTTATAAAAAAAAAAATTATATTTTCTTTTACTATTTTTTAGAAAAAAAAAATGTATTTCATGCGTATTTAAAATTTCTAAATAGTTATTTTAAAAAATAAAATATATGCAAAAAAATTGTATGAAAATATTTTTTTTCCTAATTCCTTTGTTTATTGCTTGAACAAATTTATATTGTCTTATTTACATAAAAAATTTACTTTTTTAGTAAATATATATTTTCTAGTAACCATTTTTTTAATATTTTGTAAAAATAAATATTTATTTGATATGAATCAAGTTTTAATTCTTCAAAAAATTAATTTCTAAAATTTTAAATTTTACAATATTTTAAAATTCTATAATTGTTATTTTGGAAGGGAAAAAAATTTAGAACATGTATACAATAATAAAGAAAAAATATACAAATTCCGACTTTTTAGTTTTGTGATCAAGTAGATAAGTTACATCTTCAAAATTATTGTATTTATTTTCATAGTTCCTTTATTCATTGCTTCAAAACAAATTTATCTTCTTTTTTAGTGGATAAATATTTATTTAAATTTTTTCAATTTTTTTTTTAAAATAAACTTTTTAAAAGTTAAAAAAGTTAGCTCCCACAGAGCTTCTTCTGTCTTCTAATATTTTCAAGGAGAGAAGGATATTTCCGTGAAAACGACCCCAAAATCCACATTTCCACGCAGAAGGAAAACCCTAAAAACATTTCAGAGCTCTCTTGACGAAACCCTGACCATACAAACCCCATGGGAACCCCAGAGACTTCTCGGGAACCCTGTCCCGATCGTATAGTCGACGACGTCGGCGGTGCTTTCGGAATGGGAGCCGTCGGCGGCTCGGCTTGGTACTTCCTCAAGGGTGTCTACAACTCCCCCAGAGGGACTCGGCTCGCCGGCGGCACTCAAGCCGTGAGGATGAGCGCGCCACGTGCTGGTGGCAGCTTCGCTGTATGGGGCGGCTTGTTCTCGACTTTCGATTGCAGCATGGTTTACGTCCGGCAGAAGGAGGACCCTTGGAACTCGATCATCGCAGGAGCCGCCACCGGCGGCTTCCTTCAGATGCGTCAGGGTATGCGCGCGTCGGCTAGCTCGGCTCTGTTTGGCGGTGCTCTATTGGCTATGATCGAAGGGGCTGCAATCATGCTCAACAAGCTCACTGAGCAACACCAGCAAGTCCCTGTTATTATTCAAGAGCCGCCGCCGAATGTGTCCAGCTTACCTGGGTATGCGAGCCAGCTACCCAAGCAGCCCGGCTTCCCTGAAGTAACTGGGTCTTCTTCGGATTCGGGTTCGTGGGTTGGAGGGTGGTTCGGTGGTGGAAATAAGAAAGATCAGTCTCAAGCATCGAGTAGTTCTGGAAGTGAAACGAAGATTTTGGAGAGTTTCGATGCACCCCCTGTGCCAAGCTACGAGTACAAGTAAATTAAATTGGGGGAAGAAATGTGATTTTGATTAAGAAAAAGAAAAATCATAAAGTTGGTTCGCTCTTAGAAGAGGTATGGTTTTGGGAACTGGGGACTTGGTAAACTGGGCCACGTTCGGTAAGCATAAGTGTATTAGCTGTGTTGTATAATCTATATTATTTTTAAAACTTGTATTAGTTTATGCTGTATTATTTATATTATTTTTGTACAGTATTTGGTATACAAATGTTTTGAAAAATTAGAAATTAAACAAAATTAAATTAGTTTGTGATTAATTATATAGTTTTTTATAATTTAATCCAAAAAATTATATTTGTAACACATTATTTGATACGTAAGCTTATTATTTGAAAGACAATGCTAAGCTGTTATTTTTTCGATCTCCAACTGTTTATTGGAACTTGCATGATGTGAGAAAATAAAAACGCTGTTTTTAGGATTTTTAATCATCATGTTGAAGAAACAAAGATAAATATAATAATTACTGCTAATACTATAATTCCTATAAGCAATCTATGATCAATCATTTCTAAAATCAATTAATTATTTACATAGATCAATTATTCGCAGCTACGCTGACAAAAACAGCATTTCTTTGGTGGAACGACTGACAACTCTTTTTTTTTTTTTTTTTTTTTAAATACTAACACATGAAAAACTAATGAGGGGAACAAGGCCATAGCAGACAAGTTAAAAGCTATCAACCATTATACAAATGAAAAAGAATTTAGATTACAACAGCTACAACAAATCAGTAATCACTAAAGACCAAAGCATTTAATGTAGCAATCAGATTTAAGGAATGGTGAGCACTACAAATTTATCTTATATAAGTCCAAGATTTGTGCTATACAGATTATCATGGTCATAGTTGAGAATTTTTCCTATCCAGGCAGTACCATACTGGTTATATACAATTTCAGAGCTGTTATAGCGCTTCCACAGCTGAAAATGTATAAAGATTTACTAGGATTTTGAGAACTTTGGCTTGTTGACATTGAACCATCTGCTTCATTAAAAATAGTAGAATATGCAGGATAGTGTTTAGGCGTAGCTAAATTGGCCCTTTCATTGCTGAAGATCGAAACAAGATCCGACATACTTGGCCTGTTCCCTGTACTTTCTTGAACACACACACAGCAGACCAATTGAATGCACACCGTCATATCATTCTCTGGACATGAACCATCCAGTGTTGGATCTATTAACTCCATGCATCTCCCACCATTCCATAACTCCCAAGCCTTCACACTTTGTAAGTTAAACAGGTCAAATACATAAAGCTGCATAAGAATAAAACAGATAAAGAAGACCTTGAGCAATCCCCTTAACGATCTGTTTGCGTTTTCTCCAATCGAGTAGCTGTCGCTTCACAGGATCTACAGATTCAACCACAAGAGATAAATCCATAAACTAAACGAAAAAAGACCAGAGGGGAAATGTTCGTCCATGATTATAAATACCAAATATGAAAGAATGCAAGCTTCTGTTCGGTATGTACTCATAGATTAATTTATTTTCTTCTTGCTCAATGCAACAGCCCAAGAGTTTGACAAGATTTCTGGAAATTAACTCTACCTCACTCTTGAATTCTGTTATTCCTTGTCCAGAATGTTTTGAAAGCCTTTTGACTGCAATGTCATACCCCTGTAGCTTTCCCTGCATCAAAATCCAGATTACTATTATATAATTACAACTAAGACTATTATCCTGCAGTTGCTGGCATCCAATTTTCTGCCAATGTTGGAAGATTGACAGATAATGGATAATGAAAATGTTGTATTGCCGCTTCTGATCCTGCTTGATTGTTTTTTCTGCCACATATGATCATTCTATTGACCTCAGCCTTCTCACGAACTTTTTTTTTTTTTGATGAAAGCCTTCTCTCGAATTTCAAGAGCAAGACTGAATGGAATGTAATTGGCCGGCTAAGAAACTATGATGAACCTTTTTATTGGCCAAATATTACTTTACACATTGAAGATATATATGAACAAATAGAAAAAAAAATGAAGATGAAAAGTCCTAATATGTTTATTACACAATTGTTGAGGGCTACTCATGCTCATTCATTGGCAGTTCATCCACGTACGAATTGCAAACACAAACCCTCATGTAATTGATGGGATTGAAAACCAAGTTCAAAAGCACAAAAACAATGATTTCCACAGACGAATTGCAAGCGAGCTAATCTAATCAAGATCCACATCCACCAAATAAACTTGCAGAGTAATTTATAAATTTAAAATTCAATTATGTATCATGCTCATAAATCATCGGAACAAAAATATCACATAAGAATCTAGTTGCATGTTTCATCACAGCAAAAATAAAATTAAAATAAATTAATAAATAAAAACAGAAACAGAAAAGCAATCTACTTTCATGTATATAGTTCAGAAAACAAAAGGAAAACAACACGCAGTTTGAAGAGAAAACAGGAATAAAAAAGGATGGATTTGATTGATAGCATTGGGGTTTATGAGACACATAGAAGGCAAAAAGAAAATAAGTCAAAAAGCCCAAATAACAGACAAGATTACAATCAAGTAAGAAACTTTCTCCAAATTTCAAAACAAGAGGCCTGTAACTCGAAACAAACAAAAACTCCAGCAACCAACTCACATTCAGGATGAAATTGAATATTGAATTGAACCCTTTAACCAACAGCTATATATATATATATGATTCCATATTCCAAAAGTAAAAAAATAAATTACAAAAATCTAAATTGTTGAATCACAGATTGCAAAAAGAAAATCAAAGAAACAAATGAACCCTCGAAAGACACTGTAAATGGGCATACCTGCAAGTCTGCAACAGTAAGAAGTCGCTAAGAGACTAAGAGGACCAACGAACTATCAATCGGATTGAAATGCAACCGATTTGAAGATAAATTCTTTGGACTGACTCACTTGGTCAATGTTAATATACATACATATATATTAGATGGTGGTGGCTCCATAAAAGACGATCAAATGAGTCTTTTGGGCCTTCTAGTGCCAAATGCAGCAAGGGTGTGACAATCGGTGAGTAAGAAACAGAGATGGAAAACAAAGAAAAACAATAGAAGAAGAGGAATGGCAACTCATACCGTTCAATGCTGAGGTTCTTTTTAGAAGCAAACCAGAAAACCTTACATTATTCACATTCACATTTGGATTTTGCTTTCCGTTTATACTACCTTTTGTTAAAGATTGATGATAATGATCTCAAGTATGGCATATAGAATCTGATTTAAGATTTCGAAGGGAAAAGAAATGGGATAAAATGGCATGGTAACATCAATTTGGGAGTTCTGGAACGAAATATCCTGGTTTGATAAAAAGCAGAAAATGGGTAATGTTCCAAATAGCATATGTCCAAAAACCATTCTACTAACACTAGAACTCATCAGCTCTATACATCCTCAGCATCTCAAATGGAAACCCAGAATATATAACAAACATTTGAATACTGCTATTCATAAGAAAAAGTGACATAACCATCTCATACAAGTGTATTATTAACACTTGTCACCAAAATCATAAATTTCAATGTCATCAAGCATGTTTCCAGTAAAAAGTTGAGGAAAAAAAAACTCAAAAATTGTAAGCTACTCTGCTACTTCACCTCTGCTAATAGAAATATTACAAGTTTTAAATGGTAAAAGAAATATAAGACTTAGGCAATCTATTCAATGCATGGGCCACGGAACCTCATTCATTAGTTTGGTGATCAACTGTGCCATTGTCATTCTTGTACTTGTCTCCAATTAAGTGATGAAGAAGCACACCAGCTGCAACACTTACATTTAAGCTTTCTACAGCCAAAAACGACTGAAATTCTTCAGTTGAGCATCCAGAATCTTTTCCTGCATGTTCACTTCCACTCGCAACTATGTCAATGGGGATATTCCCAGGGATCCGAATCAACTGAGTACATGATCTTTCCACTAATGGCCTCAACCCAGTTCCCTCACTACCCAAAACCAGAATTGTTGGTGCACCAGGCACAATCTCATTCACGGGCATAGATTTTGGAGATACAGAACCTCCAAGAACTCGCCAACCATTTTCAGCTGAGGATGATAAGAACTGCATCATATTTTTACAATATCTGAGCTCCATTAGTTCAAGCGAACCTGCACTGGCTTTGCTCACAACACCACTCAGTGATGCTGAATTCTTTGCACATAAGACCAATCCTGAAGCTCCAAAGAAGTAAGCAGACCTGATGATTGCCCCCAAATTCTGAGGATCTGTAACCTCATCCAAAGCTACCCAAAGAGAACCCTTATCTTCCTCAACTGAAAAAGGATCCAGTTCCATTATCTTTACCATCTCCAATGGAGAAGCATCTAACACCAAACCTTGATGAGGTCTATTATCAGCCACCATATTGAGATCATGCTTTGACACTTCCTTTATGGTTAACCCAATTTTTTCAGCCTTCCTCAAAACTTTCTCAAACCCCTTCTTGTCCTTTTTCTTCCTATTGCTATTACTCAAATCAATTCCTTCTTGGACATACAATGCATAAAATTCTCTTCTTCCTGCTGACAAAGCAGCCAAAACAGGACCAACACCATAAACCCCTTCACCAACCATCTTAGGGACAGTTGATTCAGTAGCCTCTTGCCATGTTCTTCTGCCCCAATTTTCCTGTTTATTCCACCTTCGAAACTCTGGCTTCTCAGGTCCATCTTTTACATCCGCCAATCCCCTGAACCTATTCTTAATTTTGCTCCATCTCGGATCATTAACAGCCTCAATATCTTCTTCTTCTTCTTCCCCTCTAATTCCTTCTTCAAATTCCCTTTCCTTATGGAAGTAATAACTTCGATCATCTTCAACCAGACCTACAATTTCGTTTCTACTTTCTATACTGCTCATAACTGATGGACCACTTTCCTTATCAACATACTGACCAGTTTTAATAATTTTTTCATTCCCTGACCTTTTTGCAGATTCCCCCCACGAGGACTTACTATTCTCTCCATCTAACCTCTTTGCTGATTCCTCCCAAGTAGTTTCTCTGCTCACTTTCTCTAACCTCTTTGCGGATTGCTCCCAAGAAGAACTACTAGTCTTTGAACTTTTAGCTTTCTCCGACCATTTTGCTTCCGTAGTCTTAGTTTTATGCGATGCTAACCAAGGAAGAGGCTTTCCGGCTCTTACCACAGTACTCCTTCTACTAACCTGCTCAGTAGATGAGTTCGAAAAACCTCTTACTCCTACCAAAGGCAAAAACTGCGTGGCACATTTAAGCCGCAACCCAGTTGAGACGTTTCTGGGTTTTCCTATAGTGCTGGTTTCTAGGATTCTACGACAAGAGTCAGTTGAAAAGTTCAAAGCTTTATCCAAGCGAGAGTTCCCAAATGTTTTGTGACCAAACTCATAAGCGAAAATTGTGAGGTCGACCCGGATAGGGTTTAGTGAGTGTTTGGGAACAGATCCAATAGGTAAAGTCTGAGACTTTGATCTGCAGAATGGTTTAGAACATCTGGACCGTGGCCCTCGTGGAGAAATCCTTAAAGCCAAGGGAAATACTTGACTCTTTGCGAAGCTAGTGCACATTTTATCAATGGAAGAATAAACCCACAAAATTAAAATCTATATAATGAAAGACGAAGCAGAAAGCTTCAGAGGTTCAAAATACAAAGCGAGAATAACAAAACCTGAATCAGAAATAACATTTATGTGAAGAAAGAGCAAGTGGGCTGTCGAAAAACCGAACAATATCTTATCCAAACCATTATAATCTCACCACCAAGTTTCTTCCTTCAGTTTAACCCTGTGTCATTCTCAGCAGGTGACGCTGTACGATCAAAGAAACGAAAATGGTGGCCACAGAGGAATACTACGTCGTTTGAAGTTTAAGATGCCGCTATATGGGTACGATGGAGTAAATTCTCTGAATCCCGCTTTATATTATACAATTTTTACGGAACTAGAATGAAACTGTATGACATTGGTCTTTGCGAAAGACTGGATCACCCTTCGACCAAAAAGAAAGAGAGAAAGACTGAATCACCCTTCCTAAACATATCTTAAAATAGATAATAAAAGGAGAAAAATGTTTTTTTTATTTTTAAATATTGTAAGTGGGGGTTCAAATTCGAATTATTAAGACAGAATTCTTGTATTTTACTAGTGGAATATCCCTTTACAAAGACAGAATTTCTTTTTTTTGCTATTTATCTTAAGGGATTTACTTCGCCTTGAATAGCTATCTGTAAAAGCCTTTCCCTTCTGTTTTTTTTCCCTGACGCTTTTATATTAAGTTAAGAAGGCAAACAAAACCTCTTATCGTTTTTTGGATCCGTAGCTAAGAACAACGAATTTCCCTTGTCACCTTCTTTGTTATTATACATTCTAAGATAAAAGATGTTTTTATTATGTTAAAATAAAAACTCTCATTAATATAATATTATTAATGATTAATTTAAAATTTTTGCCATTGGTAATTTATTTTTAATAATAAAATGGTATATGTATATGCATAATAAATGGATCCATTTTTTTGACATTTCTATTTGTCTCTTTGGAATCTTTAGAATTACCACTGCTTAACTTTTACTTCAGTTTTGACCATCAAATGAAATGTGAGTAACCCGTCCTCCTCTCTTTGAAACAAAGGGCTTGAAACAATTTTGTCGGTGCTTGAAACAATTTTGTCTTCTCTATATCTAGTCAATAATTTTATACGAGGAACTACTGAACTCAATTACTTGTTGTCGTTACTCTTCAGTTTTATGTTAAGATCTATTTGTAAAGGTACTCAAATTGGATCAGTGATCGGTAATATTTTCAAATTTATTACAAATAATATACTTTTAGTAGCAATCTTCATTTTAATAAAATAAAGATATATTTATTGTAAAATTATTCTATATATATATAATAATAATGATTTAATAATCTATTTAGATTTGGCGCAAAAGTTTTATTATTGATCATTGAGATTGCAACTTATGTGGCAAAATTTTAATTGGGAACATTTAATTTAATTTAATTTTTTTTAATATTAAAACCCTAATAAGAGAAAGTCAACTTTTATAAATAAGCCCTTGAAATGTCATATAATATGTAAATTCTATTGGTAATCCATCACCAGTGAGAGAAAAATTTAAAACTGTTATTTCATATCATCATCTAGTATAACAGCATATGCTAGATAAACTAATGGATCATTTATATATATATATATATATATATATA
>QANX01007207.1:1451-57117 GCA_003254975.1 Ochetophila trinervis | reverse complement strand
ATTGTAAATAATCCAAAAATTTTGGATGATATTTTCAATAAAAAATATTACAGTGTTCAATCTTTTTGAAATGGGGAGTAAAATAAAATCGATTATAATTTGATGAAAGAATTATATATTTAATTAGATGGATTTATTGTTAATTTTAATAATTTTTCGTCTCTTTATTCCATGTTGCCGAGAAATTCTCTGCCATCGATGCAGATTCACAAAAAACCAACACCCTAAACTCCAAACCACGCATGAAGGGCGTGTCTGTTTACTGTCTGGATTTTTATTTTTCCTTTTCCCAACATTTATTTTTAATAATATTATTTTTATAACTAAAAATAAAAAGTCAGAAGCGTCAATTGACCTATCTACTTTTGTTTCTTTTCGTTTTGAAATTCCCAACGTTCCCTCTCATGGCCCTAAAGGCACTTGGACACCACCTTTTTGCCTTCTACTCTCGGTCACCAAAATTTTCTCCCTAGTTTAAAAGAAAAACAAATTAAAATAAATTCTAACTTAAATCTTGAATATCAATTAAAATACTTTGTTTATAATAAAGAAATAATAATATTAATGGCATTGTCGTCTTTTTGGATTGGAAAAATATTAATCATAATAGATGGTACATACCAATTTTATGATATCCATAAAAAAAATTAATAATAATTATGAAGGGAGTAGATGCTTATTGTATAAATAAAAAATTGTATAATAATGTTACTAAAATAAAAATGTAACTTTAATTTACAAGAGTTAAATATATTATAAAAGTAAAATCCCTTCAGCCTTAAATAAGAGCATCCAATGGAAGTATGTTTAAACACACTTGTTTATTATTTTTTATTGGCAATTTGGTTCTACAAGTTCATTACATGTCGCACCGTTTTGTCTTTTTTATTTTTCCATCTCTTATTTGTGAATTTGTGGCATGTGCAAGGAATCAACTTTATTACGAAGAAATTAATTTAGTCCCTTTTGTTTTTAAAGTTAATATTCTGCTAATGCTTCAACATCCTCCATAAAACCCAATGGATGGCTTGAAGGTTCGCATGGCAGTAAAAAATTTGGGCTATCGGGTTGAAATTTGAGAAAATTAGGTTGAAATTTGGGTTGACTTAGGTGTCGTTTGATAACCTATTCATTTATAATTTTTTATTTTTATTTTTGAAAATCAAAAATAAAAATGCGTTTGATAAGTATTTTCATTTATTTTTTGAAAAAATAAAAAATAAAAATGTATTTGATAACTATTTTCATTTTTTAAAAATTATAAACCATTTTCACTTTTTTTTTAAAAAAATGTTAAAAAATTATTTTTCATGTTTTTCTTGGTAATTGATAGTGCTAAAATACAAAACAACTCGAACAAAACTTAAATCTGAGACTGCTTATACTGACACCGTTCAGATATGGTCGAGACAACGAATTGCTTGAACAGGGCTAGAACTCAGGACCGCCCGTCAGACTAGGAATTTGAGACCGCCTAGTCCTGGCTAGAACCTAGGACAACCCGGTCTTGACCAGAACCCGGGACAGCCCAATCTGGGTATGAAACCCGAGATCACCCGGTCGGGGCCAAAACTTAAGACAGTCCAGTCCAGGCCATAACCCAGGATAGCCCTGTCCGGACCGAAACCTGGGACTTCCCAGTCCAGGCTGGAACCCGAGACAGCCTGGTCGGGGGCAGTACACGGGACCGCCGAGATTGTCTAGTCCAGACTAGAACCCAAGATAAAGACAACCTGGCCGAAACCTAGGACACTACGGTCGAGGCCAAAATATGGAACCGACAATGATCAAATATGGATTTGTTTAAATTTATTTGTAAAGTTTTAAAAAAATTAATAAAAATGATTATCAAAAATAATTTTTTTGCATTAAAAAATGGTGGTTGTTTTTCATTTTTTTTCCTTTTAGCAAAAATATAAATAAAAAATCATAAACAAAAACTATAAAACCATAAATCAAAAATAATAAACAAAAGTTAAAAATCAAAAACCAAAAACAAATCATGAATGTGTTAATAAACGGACCCTTAGTTGTTTGTAGTCAATTTTAAAAGTTTGAAAACTACAATGCATTCAAATCCTTCAGAATTGGCCTCTCAAGTAATCATATCCTTCAAAATTGCAATGAATCCCAATGGGTTGAGCGAAATGGTAAAGATGCAGACATAAGCAATGTGTCTAGAGGCAACACAATGCTATTGTAGACGTCCATCAATTCAAAAGACATCTTCTTGAATGCTAAATTGAAATGAACTTTAATATGAAATGTAAAAACTAAAAAGATTAAATGAATTTTTTCACAATAACGCCGACTATCTTTGCATGTGCACATCGTCATATGCCAAAAATTCTATGCTGAGCAATAGAAAAATAAAAAGGATAAAATGGTGCATTGCATAGCAAACTTGCGGGATCAAATTGCCAAGAAAAAAATAAAAATAAAAGTTTGTAAAAGGCGCTATTAGATACTATCCATGCAAATAACTTTAAAAATAAATAAATCACAAAAATAATTTAGACAGTATCATAATGTTTAAAAAAAGTACTTTTTAATGTTAATATTTAATATAAATGTCAAATTGATGTGATTTAGATATTATTAAAATAAATATATATTTTTAAAAGTTTTGTTAGATATTAAAAAGTTTATTAAAAAAATAAAAATTTTCTTTACAAAGTTCGATTCTTTTAGCAAAAATAAATAAATAAAATGTAAAATTAATTAATATCGATAAATAACTTTAATATATTACAATTCAAAAATAATTTTATATGTAACTTTATATTTATACAATTAAATTTAAACAATATCAATATTTATATCCCATAAAAAAAAGTCCACATTTATTATTAAAGATGCAATTACACTCAAACAATAATTTTAAGCTTGAAGTTCTTCGTTCCATATAATAAAAAATAGCATGCGAAAAGAAAAGAATAAAAAAGAAGAAAATAAGTCTGTAAAAGCAGGAGATCCACAATAAACTTTTGAGTAAAAAAAATCTCAGTGGATTATTCTGTTGGTGGTACAGTAAGTTCCAAAGTACGTAATGTAAGGTTAATCCATATACTTCCAGCCCTGAAGACAAATAAGAATTCGCTCCTCTGAATTTTCACCCTCCTCAGCCGCTCAAAATGCTTGCCTATTATAGATAAGGCTCTCTCTCCATTTCCTAACCTCATCTGCCTCCCAAATCCCACCATCAAACAAATATTTCAAATTTTAGTTTCAATCCCAAGTTCAAATTATTAATATATATATTTTGAATGATCATTGATAATGCTTTTCTTGTAATTCTTAACATTAAAGTAATTTGATTTGGCAATTTTTCTCATTATTGCTTTTTGTTTGGTGGATATTTTTTTAGAACTAATTAATTAGTGCACGACCAAACTATTGCTAATTTGATTCAAACATAATCATTTTTACCTCAAGTTTTGAAAATCCAAAACAAAAACAAAACAAAACAAAAATAGTAAATGGGAAGTTTCCAAAATCCAAAAGCCTTTTTTCTAGGAGGAAACTGACAATAGGTTGAAGATAAAAGTAATAAAGGGGTTAAAATTGTAGAAGTGCATTAAATTAAAAAGAGACATGAAGTAAAATAGGACATTTTTATTTTTTATTTATTTTTTGTTATAAAGTGAAGGGATGGGATTTATTTAAGAAAAAGCGTTGGAAAGGTAAAGTGAAGTCCCTCTCACTCCTCCTGCACTCTGCACCAAAACACCACTCCCCACCAAAAGCCCACACCACCTCCTCCTACCTTTTCTTTATTACACTGCCCACCTTCACCACCTACTTATTTTTGCCTTTATTGCTTTTTCTTTTAGCTCTGTTTTTCCAGTTTCCACCCAACTTTACTCTCTCATTTTTGCCCTTCTCTATTTCTCTATTTACACTCCTTGCCTTTCTCCATTTTTCTATGCCTATCTTCCACTTCTACCTCCTAACCAAGTTTAGCTTGCAAGTTTCAACTACCATTCACTTTTGAATCGATGATGCGTTTGGCCATTGGGATAGAATACTAGAAAAGAATGTTGCATTAGCTGTTAGGTAAGGATGAGAGTGAGTACCAAGCAAAACGATTATATCATCGCTTGTGTTTTATTATATTTGAACGAAAAGTTTCATATTGGCGAAAAAAAAAATCATTATTAGTACTAATCATCATTAGAAATGGATTATGTGTTCATATAAATATTTCACTGGAGTTTATTTTTTAAAATTATATTTTTAATTTTAAAAATTTGATACAAAATATATATTACTCATTAGTAATTATCATATCAGCAATGAAACTCATTTGAACCAATTTTTCAATTAGCATCGACTAGATTTATTATCTTTTCCATACATAAATTATTAATTGAATTTTTCAAGAACGGTTTTCTACTTAAAGAGTGTTGAAATATTTTTGCCATCATTATCAACCACTTGCACTACTTACATGGTGATCGATCAAAATTATTTTGAGATAGTTCTTCAACTTCAATCTAAAAACAAAATATTATTATCAAAAAAAAAAATCTAAAAACAAAATATTGATTTGGCATAAATAAGGATCAATGACAAGAACATAATAAAAAACTATAAAAAAAAAAAAAAACTATAAAAAAAAAAAGTGGTTTTATTTAGCTCCATTTCTCTACTATGTCCAAGAAACGCTGCTTATGTGTTGGTACTGAGACCTTGACTTGGATCATTTTTGTCAACGACATCAGCATTTATGAACGTTAAATTAAGGGCCAGATGTCAGAAGAGTAATTTCATCGACAGTCAGGGGCAGTTCCTAAGTTGGCTCCCCAGTCATATTCCTAGACTCGAGGGGGCTAAAGACTGCCACTTGTGCCGCCACGTCAAAAGTATCACTGGCATAGACGCGTGTACGCCACGTAGGATTGTATTCACCGCATGGATTATGCCACGTGTCTAGGCTCTCATAAATATACCCCCCAGCTACCCAGACCTGGTCCCTCTTTTGCCGTAAATTAGAAGCTCTTTAAATTAATTTCTCATTTCAGGGCTCGGACCAAACAGAGTCTCTGAGACTCACAGAGTTTGTTTGAGAGAGAGAGAGACAGAGAGAGAGAAGGGAGAGAGAGATAGAGAGTTAGAGAGTTTCTTTTAAAGTCCGACGTTCTGCGTTTTCCGGCGTTCTTCCCGGTGAACATTCAGTCGTCCTATCTCTCCTTTCCGGCATCGGAGCTTCGTTACTCTGCAAAGTCCGGTGGATTTTCCTTGAACTGTGAGAATCTCTCCGGCGATACCTCAAAATGCTATGCCTGGCATTTTGAGTTCCTTGGATCGAAACTTCTCAGAGTCTCTTCTATTTCGTGCTTTTGACCGTTGGAGCTCTGAAGCTCAAAACTTTAGCTTTGGAAAAGATTTCTAGGGTTTTGTACACACTTACCTTCTTAAAGGAGTTTTTAACTTCGTGCATTTGGGTTTCTCGGGGATTCTACTCTTTCTCGTTTGTTTGTCCAGCTTCAAATCTAGCCGTTAGAGAAAGTTGGCCGTTTCTGGAGCTTTGTTTTGTTTTTTCGTTTTGGAAATTTCCGGGAGTGTGTGCACTGAGGTTAGCTTTCATTTCTTTGTTCAAAGTTTGAGCTCTGTGAACTCGTTATACGAGATTTTAGTCTCTTTGCACTTCTGGGTTGGCTGCAAATTTTTTTTTTCTAATGGCTTTTCAGTGTTTTTGAGAGTCCAAAATAATGCGAGCATACTTGAACATGAAAAAGTTGCTTGGTTTAGTTGCTCTCATTGTTTTAGCTCCGGTCTTGGTAAGATCTTTGAACCCGTCTCTGAACGACGAAGTGTTGGGGCTGATTGTGTTCAAGGCCGACATTCAAGATCCAAAGGGAAAGCTTTCATCATGGAACGAAGACGATGATAGTCCTTGCGATTGGGTGGGCTTGAAATGCAACCCCAGATCCGGCAAGGTCACAGAGCTCAACCTTGACGGGTTCTCTCTGTCGGGTCGGATAGGAAAAGGCCTTCTCCAGTTGCAGTTTCTCCGGAAGCTATCCCTTGCCAAGAACAATCTCACTGGAAGCATAAGCCCCAATATAGCTCGGGTCGACAACCTTCGAGTCATTGATTTGAGCGAGAACAATCTCTCCGGTGCAATACCCGAAGATTTCTTTCGACAATGTGGGTCTCTGAGAGTTATTTCTTTGGCCAAAAACAAGTTTTCAGGGAAAATTCCGGATAGTTTGAGTTCTTGTTCAACTCTTGCTTCGATTAATTTCTCGTCTAACCAGTTGTCGGGTTCGTTTCCTCCTGGGATTTGGTCTTTGAATGGGCTTAGATCGCTGGATTTGTCTGAAAATTTGTTTGAGGGTGAAATTCCCAAGGGGATTGAAGGATTAAGTAATCTCCGGGGACTTAACCTTCAGAAGAATCGGTTTTCTGGGCAGGTTCCGGATGGCATTGGAAGCTGTTTGCTTTTGAGGACGTTTGATCTTAGCGAGAATTCCTTCTCCGGGAGCCTTCCGGAGACAATGCAGAAACTCACCCTGTGTACTTATCTAAATCTGCAAGGGAACTCGTTTTCCGGTGAAGTTTCCGAATGGATTGGAGAAATGAAAAGCCTCGAGACTTTGGACCTTTCAGCCAATAAATTTTCAGGTCATGTACCAAGTTCCTTGGGCAATCTTCAGTCTATCAAGTTGTTGAATTTTTCTGCCAATGGTTTTTCTGGAAGCTTGCCCGATTCTATGGTTCAGTGCAAAAACCTTTTGGCTTTAGATTTTAGTCACAATTTGATGACAGGTGATCTTCCTGCATGGATTTTCAAGTCCGATACAAAGGAAGTTTCACTTTTAGAGAAAAAACTCGGTGGAACTTCTGCTCCGTCGTCGACAGCTAATGCAGTTCAGAATCTACAAGCTTTAGATTTGTCTCACAATTCATTTTCTGGTGAAATTGCACATGCTATTGGGGTTTTAAGCAGCTTGAGAGCCATGAATCTGTCGAGGAACTCTCTTGTTGGTACTATTCCACTGACAATTGGAGAGTTGAAGTTCTTAGACAATCTTGATTTGAGTCAGAATCAGTTGAATGGAAGCATCCCTAGGGAAATTGGGGGTGCAATATCTTTGAAGAAACTGAAATTAGAGAAGAACAATCTTGCTGGAAATATTCCAGCTTCAATTGAGAACTGCTCATCGCTAACAACATTGTAAGTTCTCTTTGTTTCTTCTAATGTTTCATGTTAATCTAATTCCTTTCCACTCTTATTTAAACAGCTGGAATTCCTCATAAGTCTGGTTGCATTGTGAACATTTTCGACTCTTGTTATTGCGAAAGCCATTACATTTACCCTTTTTCATTTTTTGTTTCCCATATTCAACAATCAACTTACAGTGAAAACTGATTCAACAAAAAAAAAAACTTACACCGAAAACTGATGTCCTCGCTTTTTGCTGAAATGGTTTCAACAAGTATCTATGCCATGTCAATTCCTTTCCTGGTGTAAATATTATGTTCGGGTCTATAACAAGAATTTTCATTGATTGCAACTGTGACTGTTTTTTCTTTTCCGAAGCATGAGACAGGGCTATCAGTTTTTTCCTGTTTTTATTAGATGTCATTATATTGTATTGTTTCTTTTCACTGAATTTATTTCTTAGGAAAACAATGTTATTAGAATGCTACGTTAAGTTCTATTACATGTTTTTGTTGTTAATACTTTTTTGTTTTGGTTGAACTATGCAGAATCCTTTCTCAGAACAGACTGAGTGACCAGATACCTACAGAAATAGCTAAACTTATCAACCTCCAAAATGTGGACTTATCTTTTAACAACTTCACTGGCGGCTTACCTAAGCAGTTGGCCAATATTCCTAATCTTCTCTCCTTCAATATTTCTCACAATAACCTCCAGGGTGAGCTACCTGCGGGTGGCTTTTTCAACACTATCTCCCCTTCCTCTGTGTCTGGCAATCCATCTCTTTGTGGCTCTGCTGTGAATAAGTCTTGCCCTGCAGTCCTTCCCAAACCCATTGTCCTCAATCCCAACTCGTCTTCTGAAACTACGCCAGGTTCATTACCATCAAATCTCAGTCATAAAAGAATTATCCTTAGCATTTCAGCACTCATTGCCATTGGTGCAGCTGCTGTCATTGTTGTTGGTGTCATCGCTATCACTGTGCTCAATCTTCGTGTCCGGTCTTCTGCATCCCGATCTGCAGCAGCACTCACATTATCTGCAGGGGAGGACTTCAGTCGTTCCCCCACTACAGACAATAACTCAGGCAAGCTTGTCATGTTTTCTGGTGACCCTGATTTCAGCACAGGTGCGCATGCTCTACTCAACAAGGATTGTGAGCTTGGGCGTGGTGGGTTTGGAGCAGTGTATCAAACAGTTCTTCGAGATGGACACCCTGTTGCAATCAAAAAGCTCACTGTCTCAAGTCTTGTCAAGTCTCAAGAAGAATTTGAACGGGAAGTGAAGAAATTGGGAAAAGTGAGGCACCATAATCTTGTTGAACTCGAGGGTTACTATTGGACTCCATCATTACAGCTCCTCATATACGAATTTGTCTCGGGTGGCAGTTTGTATAAGCATCTCCATGAAGGATCTGGTGGAAACTTCTTATCGTGGAATGAGAGGTTCAATATAATTCTTGGGACTGCAAAAAGCTTGGCTCACTTGCATCAACATAACATAATTCACTACAATATTAAATCTAGCAATGTCCTTATTGACAGCTCAGGTGAACCCAAAGTGGCAGACTTTGGCCTAGCGAGATTGTTGCCAATGCTTGATCGATACGTTTTGAGCAGCAAGATTCAGAGTGCTCTTGGATACATGGCACCAGAGTTTGCATGCAAAACAGTGAAGATAACTGAGAAATGCGATGTGTATGGATTCGGGGTTTTGGTTTTGGAGGTGGTCACGGGAAAACGGCCAGTTGAATACATGGAAGATGATGTTGTGGTGCTTTGTGACATGGTTAGAGGAGCACTAGAAGAAGGGAGAGTGGAAGAATGTGTTGATGAGAGACTCCAGGGGAAATTCCCGGCTGAAGAGGCAATACCTGTAATGAAACTTGGCTTGATTTGCACATCACAAGTACCGTCAAATCGACCAGACATGGGGGAGGTAGTTAACATTTTGGAACTCATCAGATGCCCTTCAGAAGACCAAGAGGATTTGGGATGAATTTAATTAATCTTATTAAGATATTTAGAGAAGGGATTTATGATAGGTTATCCGGCGAAGAAGAATCCGGTTTTGTTCATTAGATTAGAGAGAAGAATTTTTATTTTTATTTTTTTTAAACATTTTTCATTTTCCTATTGTTGTAATCTTTTGTTTATTTTCTGTTTTATGTTTGTATTTTCTTCTCTATGTTATAGTTAGGTCACCGGATTCCCCTTCACCAGGTTCCACTGTGGGTCCCTGTTGGATCATTACTACTAATCTTTTGTAGTTTTCCAATTTCAGTCTTTGGTTATTTTCTTTCTACATGCTGATTCTACTGTCAATTCCTGATAGCCATTAAATATATATATATATATATATATATTTTTTTTTTCTCACATGTTCTAGCTTTGCATTCGTTGATATTTTAGTAATAGCTCCAAATGGTATAGACAATGATTTGTGATAATCCTCGTAAGGAAGATTAGGTTTACTGATAAAATATTATCAACACCCGTCAATGCTTGTCATATGGGTAGGGCTATTTTTGGCCAATCTATGTATCTCAAAGATCTGCCGAAAATTGGAGACCCTATAAGATGCTTCACTTGTACTTTCCACTCTCATTAGTTAAATAAACGGCAAAAATGACTTTTACACCCCTAATTAGGGGAATTGTCCATATGCCTAGATCATGTGTAATCATAGAAATGGCGAAAGGCAATAAAATAGGCATTTTTGCAAGTCAAAAGTTACATGAAATACTGAAGAGGATGAGAATCTTACACATACTTTAAAGCAAAACTAGTCTTAAAGATTTCAAGTAAAATATTGAAAAGGACAGAACTCCCACACTGGAACGAGACAAAGTAGGATAAAGAAATATAGAGAGCTAATGCAATGGTTCTAAGATTACCAAGTTTCCACAAAAAATGTTACATTATAATATGAGTTCTATATAAATTTGCATTTGACCACTTGGTGGTCCTGCATTACCTAATTTCAATTTTTTTGTGTGTGTGTTTCTTTTTCTCTCTTTCTTTGTTTTAAAAACTCTCCCCCATTATCTTCCTTTTTCCAGTGAAATGCAGAGAGGGACCTATCAATATTTTGACACCCTTGCACTCACATGGACTGCACTTCCTTTCCTCCAACTCCTTCATGTTTTATTGCTTTATCTCCTATCAAATTCCCTTGGTTTTGGTAAATAATGGTGAAACTACATATTCTCTGCATTGGGAGCCAAAAAAAAGGGAAAAAAAAAAAAAAAACATTTTGGGAGGAGGGAGTCAAAGGGATTTGATTTTGATAAGCATGTGCATGGATTACGAGCTTGGGTTAATTATTTATGTGTTGGGCCCAAGAGAACCTAATAGTAATAGGTTGGCATTTTTCATCATCAACCAGCACATGGATTTTTGATAAATAAAAAAAAAAAACCAGCACATGGATTCTTGATAAACTACAGTTTTTCTTTTGTGTCATAGAATATCTGAGTTCCCTTTTTTTTTTTTGGTAAAAATATCTGAGTTCCCTTGATCATTGGGGTTGACAGAGAGAGAAATACCTACTTTCTTTGTAATGCTTGCAAGTGCTTCATCATTAACTATATTCTATTGTTAGCCTCCATGTCATCTCCATTAGCTTTGTCTCTTTTCTTTTTATAAAAATAAATAATATACTCAGTTTGGTCACTTTAGCTAATCAAAACATAAAAAACAAAAAACTCCATTTAACAGAGCCCCAAATTGAGTCATATTTCAGAGAAGTACACCAATATGGCATAAAGTCATAAACTGTTCTTCAAAGACTATAAGTCTAGCTTATTTTCAACGAGGACGACTTAGTCGATAAAGCTTTTGAAACTCATTATCTGGAGAAATAAAAGCATTATTGAGAAGAAGTATTTGATATAAAAGAATTCTGACTTGGTAACTTTTTCTTTTGGTATTTGGGTTTGCTTTTGGGGTGGGACAAAATGATGCCCTCTTAACTTTTGTTACACAAAAAAGTAGCTGAAACTTGGGGTTCTAGTAGCCTATGATGTTGGTGGATGAGGGAATCCTTCAGCCTTCCAAGAATACCACTAAAATTTAGCAATAATTTAGTCATGTAAATGTAGTTGGCAACTTGCAGCCTTTTTTATTAGCTAAATTCCAAGAAAAGTTTAAAAAAGATTCAAATTGTTGGATTGAAAAACATTCTGTGACATAGTGGAACTTGCAACTGAACTTCAGAAGATATTTAATGGATGACTGATTCCTTAATTTATTTTTGCTATGTATAATCTGTTAAAAACTGTCTGTGGTGTAAATCTGGATTTGAATTTCATGTATTTTAGTCAATCAAAAGGGAACAAGGATAAAGTAAAACAGCCTTATCAGAACTATGAACTGTTGGCTTTGCACCAGAAACTGATTCAGATTCTCCAATATTTGAAAGTAAATGCCAATTAAGCTACACAGTCATACCAGGTACCGCTCAGTCTCCCTCCAACTCCCCAATTTAGCCATTTTTATCACTTAAATAAAGAAATACTGGAATAGCAAAAAATTGATGCCAATCAAAGCCACTATTATCTATATGGGAAAAGGGTAGAGCATTCGTGGTGAAAACCCTTAGTACCATTTCATCTTCTACTTTGGAGTTGATTTCACTTCCAGCATTGACTACAATAAATCTATGATTACAGAAATGTAATTTTTTCAACTTCAATGCTTGTCAAAAAAGATAAAGCAATACAAGAAAAATAAATACAATACCCAAGTAAACTTTTTAAAAGAAAAAAAAAAGTGAGACTAGTTTTGCAGACCAAAATTGTTTTAAAACCCTCTCTGGGTTTTATATGAGCACAGGGTATGAGATACTGAACGTTCAAAAAAATATTATCCCTCCTTAAGATTTCTCTACTTCCTATATCTAAATTCTTAATTTGATTTTCTTGTATTTGCTTTTCCACACCCCCACCTTTCATTTGAGATGTGAAGAGTTTTGGTGCAATTCTTTGCCCTGCTCTTCCTGTTCAATTCACCATCAATCTTTATCAGAAGATCTAGAAGTATGTCCATTCAATGAGGCATTTCCATTTTGGCGTGCACTCGGTGACTTCACTGTATTGATGTCATCCCAATCATCATCCCAACCTTGATCCCAACCATCAGTTGTTTCTACATGGTTAGCAGTAGGAGAGTCTGGCTGTGCCATTTCAAGCTCCTGATATGAGATTCCATCAACCTGAGGTTCCTTTTTTCTGAACTTACAGAAGGCCCATGTTCCTCCAATAATTAGAGCTGCCATAAACAATACATAGGCTCCGTGGGTAGGAGTTACATGGGAGGCATAGGGAGGAAGCTTCAGAAACAAGTTATTTGGTGAACTTGATCCCAAGTGAATTATACACTTTCCATTTCCAGCATTTAGCAGTATTGATGGACTTCCTCCATCTGAGACATGGACCTGAAACAAGCACAACAAGATGATGATCAGACCTCAGAACAAATTCTCCAGAAGCGATAGGCTAAAGATTAACTTACTTTCCCCCTACCCATCAACCCTCTCGAACTTCTTTTCTGTTTCCCCATGACTGCCACACCCCGCGCCACACCGCCACACCACCACCCCACCACCCCCACCACCCCCCCTTCTTCCCAAAAAAAAAAAAAAAAAAANAAAAAAAAAAAAAAAAAAGGAATAAAAGGGACTATAGTCCATGTAACACCACCTTTATGACATGATGTTTGGCTACTCGTATCTCTTGGGAAGTATTTTGGACATTCAATATTGTAACATTCAGTTCCAGAAAACTCTCTCCATTGTTTTGGACAAGAAGAAACAGCTCCTTATCGGCTGCTGCAAAGTAAAAATGGCTTAGCATGTCTGGTCAATCATCGAAGAAAATAAGGAAATAAAATCACATGATAGGATTGGCTGCAAGGCCTGAATAATCACTGTACTTACCTTGTAGGAATTACAGGTTGCACAATAAGATATGAGATAAATCAAAAACTCACGCCAAAACATAGTTATTAAATTAATAGTTCAAAAGGTTTGAAGAATAATATATTTATCCAACCAATTTGCGATGACTTATGACAGAATATGTATAGCACCATGCTTACATACCAACATATGATTACGTGCCTACATGCTTACTGAAAACCCCAAGCAAAGGCAAAATATTCTTGACATAATGGCCTAAAATTATTGCCACTTTTGCAAGACGTTTACAACACAAAGAAACAATAGCCCAAAAAAAAGAAATACAACTTTACCTCCCAAAGTTAATCATCACCTGTAAAGCATAATTTATGCAATTAGACATTATAAAGTAGAAATTTAATATTAACACACATAGGAAAAGTGAGGAGTGTGAAGTTGGATAAGATTTCCATTATAGTCTTGCTGGATTTCTTAAAAACCGCCAAAGATTATGTATGAATCCATGAAATCATGGTTGACAGAAAAACTATTGAGCCAAACAGCTCTTAAAATCATCATGAAAGAACAAAAGAATCATCTTGACAATTATGTCATAATTTTTCCATCTTATGCTCAAACTCAAAGGCTTCTAAGATATACTAAGCTTATGTCAGGACTACGATCGAGGATTGCTAGGAAGTCTTTAAATAATCTAGTTATTGAAATTGAAAAGAACATCATTCTGCTATGCTTACCACTCAATGGTCCAGCATTATAAGACCCTTGTTGAATGTTCATTTTGCATTTCCTAAATCAGAATCATTTAGAATATGTAATTTTGTTAAAGCAACAACTTCTTATAAAGTCCAACAGTCTAAAGTTTTAGCAAGACTTTAAGTCCATTTGAACTTCAGACTATGTTAATAATGGTGTGTAAGGTTGCTCCCCTCTTTTGGAGGTTTATATGCTTTTTCCTTTTTTTAAACAAGTTTATTCAGATAGAACTTCCACTAGTTGCCTAAAAGTGAGTTAAGTATAGCTAGTTAACTAAAATTTGTAAAATAATCAGCAAAATGAGCTAGTTAAGTATAGCAGATATGTGAAATTGTGACTAATGAGTGAAGCACGAGATCAAAACCAATAACCTTGCTTTATAATAGTATTGATTTATGCATTCCATACGAGATAACAAATTTTCTTTAGGGCTGTTGACATGGTATTCCATGAAACTTTTATTGTCATCAAATTGTCACTAATTCTATTGTTTTACTAAAATAGTTCTACGTAGAGGCACAGGGGTTTTGATAATGTTCTTAATTCTTTGGCCACAAAATTGTATTCAGACAGCACAGTTGTACGAATTTGAGGGTAGGAAGCTGATAGAGAGGCCCATCCTGATACTGACTTTACCATTATGCTTGTCTGCATGACATTCAAAGAGTAAGTATTTTTTTAAGCACCCAACTAATCAAATCTCTAAGGAAACTCGAGCAAATTTTAGAAGGTATGAGTAAATGAACAAATCCAAGTGAGCAAGTTAAAAAATTCCACACTTCCCAACAACTGAGATATTGTTGTTAAATTTTGATTTACCCACCCTAGCTCCAGAAACTGTTCATTAGTATTCTAGAATTCATACTAAATTATATAGGTTACATAACAAACCAGTAAATGTGGTCACCAAAATATACATTGAAAACATATATGAATCAATGTATTAGAAAGTGCAAAGCAAGAAGGTATGATCAAGGAAAGCTTCTTAGACGGAGTAAAAGCAGAATCTTAAAACAACAGCAGCATTCAGCTACATTCTATTAATCTGCTAAACCATCTTTTTCATCACGACTTTAGTGCTATTTAACCTCGCATGAAGAAAGAACAAAGGGGAACATGGAGTCATAAAAAAGAAGATATTGTGTGTCTGTATCATTACATCCAAAGTGCATGCATGAGTAATGATATATCCATAACCAAAAGAAAAAAAAAAAAAAAAAGTTGNAAAAAAAAAAAAAAAAAAAAAAAAAAAAAAGTTGTATTAATATGTAATTCCTCAAAGAGGTATTTTGAGGATCCAAAAACAGTATTAAAACGACACAGAATTTTAAATCAATATTTATAATAGAAAATAGAAATGTTTCATTCTCTCTCTCTCTCTCTCTCTCTCCGTGTCTATCTCTCTATTGGAGAATCATGATCATTTGTATATGTTTAAACAGTCAACTTTCCATTCCCTTCCTTCATTGCGGTATCCATTTAATCATTAGAGCTTTATTGAAATTCACCCTTAAACAGACAAACTGATGAAGGAGAGGAACAACCTTGCATTTCAATGAGATTCTTTCTGGCCGTGTAAGAAAGCTTGTGTCAAGATAAGATTAGATAAGGAACAAAAAGTTCATGAACAGAGTGGAACAGAATAGAATTATTCCAACCGCACAAAAAACATAAATCAATTACTCCTAGTCATCATTGTTCAACAACGAACTCAAGAATCATTCTCATTCCCATGCCCAATAAAATTAAGACTAATGGTAAGTCACATAATATTATCGTCATTTATGGACATCAGGGCGGGCACCAACATAATCATTCACAATTTACCTCTAAAACAAAATGCACCATGACCTCTAAACCAGCAATTCCAAAAAACAAAAAAACAAAAAAAGGAAATAAAATGAAAGGAAAAATGTAAGCCACGAATAAGAAACCGAATTATGCACAAAAGGAAACATGAAATCTAATAAAAACACAAAACCCATTATAAGTAGCCAAATGGAATAGCAGAGTTATTACCATTAGAAGAGGAATGCAAGCAGGCAGACATATTAATGTCATTCTGATAATGGCACGTCTGGGATGAGCCCGTACATCTCTCAGCACCAGCTGGGCCAGGTGCTGGAGAAGGTGTCTGAACATTCTTCGTCTGGTTCTCAGCGTTAGACATAATACCTCCATTTGTAAGCGAATCTACTTCCGGAACCGGACTGGGACTGACCGATGGAGAAATCTAAAATAAAATTAAAAAAACATATACCCAAAGAAGAAAATAGCAATATGTAACTTTAACACATCCAAATCCCAAAAAGAAATAAAAACAACCATAAAGAAAACGAGCAAGTGAGATTTACCTCTTGAGGAACATTGTTGTTCTTTGGGCCAATACCTGCGGCTATTTTCCGAAACTTGGACAGAAAAGATGCATCACAGCCATAGAAAACAATCAAAAACACCAAAACCAACACCGACCCAGTTGGATTTCGATTCATCATCCTTGTTTGGTATTACTATATATGCGAAATTACCACCTTAAAGTTGGGGGGATCATATTGAAGTTTTATTGGAAGAGAAAATGGGGATTGAATTGAAGATCTCGTTTGTTTGCTGAATACAATGAATATATCCGAATGTTAATGTCAATGTGGTTAATGTGGGTTTTCTGTGTCTTTGTCTGTGTGTCTTTCTGTGTCTCTGTCTCGTTGATATTTCTTATTCTTCTTCTTCTTCTTCGTAGCATCCGCAGAGTTTTCTCAAAGTTTTCGTTTTTATCCCAACTGTTCATCCCAGCCCAACTTCCTAATGCTGACAAAAATTTCTTCTTCTTTTTGCAGGTAGACGACGGCGTTTTCTAATTTTATATAAAACGGATTTCTTTCCTTTCTGCTTACGTGCATTAAAAAGCTTTTAATTTTAACTTTGATTGTATTAATTAATTAAATATAAAATATTTCATAATTTTTTTTTATCTTATTTTTTTTAAAGTTTAGTTCTTTATTTTTTTTTTATAAAAATGTTATGATATTTTATATGTATTCAATTAAAAGTTTAATAGATTTAAATTGAGCTATAAATTTTAAAAAAATTCATAGATTGTTATAAAATTTTATAAATTTTATATAAAATTAATCAAAATTTAATAAAATCTATAAAAAAATAAGTAGAATTTCATTAGATTTTTTTATTTATAAAATTTTTTAATAGATTTTATAAAATCTATTAAAATTTAAATTGAATATTTATTTTTTTATAAATGTATTTGAAATCTGATTTAAATACGGTTAGACTTTTAAACTTTTTAAAAATTTAATAAATTTTAAATTGAATACACTTTATTTTGAATTTGTACATTTTTTTTAAAAATAAATACAAATTTTAGCCATTTTCAAAATATATATATAAATAAAGTTTTAAGTTTGCATTTATTCTCTTTATTTTTTTACTGACTATGAAAACTATATCTTTTATCTTTTAACATCTGAATTCTATAAAAATTTCATTTTTATCTATTAATTAATTATAACTTTCAAAATTAAAAAATAAGAGACATAACAGAAAAAGAGTTATTTTATAATGCAATTTATAAACATAGAAATACGTTTTCTTCTTCTTCTTTCATTTTTCTCTAGAAATATCTTTCCAAAAACTCATTTCTATTTCACATATTCCGTTTATAAGATATAGATTTCATATTCCATAATATTTTTTTATACATAATTTTAGCATAGTTTTTTTTTAAAGGATTAATTTCACCTATATCTCCGGATGTTTGGCTATATTACAATCCACCTTTTTAGATTTTAAAAATTCTAATCACCTCCCCTGCCGTTAACAATTGTCTGTTAAAGTTAACTGAAAATGATAAAATCATGCAAATTAACTTAAATACCCCCAAAGTAACTGTTACAATAAAAAAAAACATTAATTTTAAACCCGAATATTAATGACATTTTTAGAAAGAAGAAGAGAAAAACATGCTTTTTATTTTTTTACACATGTCAATTTTAAATATCCATTTATTTATACAATGACTGTGTTATTTTTGTTTTTTTGTTCAACCCAAAAAAAATATATAAATAATGAACATATTTTTGTTCAACAAATCGCTGGAGGCAATCAAAACTATATACCAATAGAGAAAATAAATATTATAATATTTTTCTTTTTTGTTTTTTTAAGTGAAAAAAGAATAAAAAAGAAAACCCAGATAAAAAAGGCAACCGAAAGATTGAAAAAATCAGGCCGATGAAAACAAAGGAGAAAATTGAATTATATTAAAAGAGGGAAAAAGCGTGGAAGAAATTTATGTTTTCTACAATATCAAAAAGCAAATATGCTTGATTAGATTTGCTTCCCATACTTTTTTTTACTTTTGCCGGCAAATGTTGAGGTTGCTCCGGTGGACCTGTCGTTTGAAATTTTTCTTTTTTTTTTACACCCGTTTCTTTGCTATTATTTCGCAGTTGGTAGGAGAGATGAACGCGTACGGCCGATTACGACAAGAGCATGTGTAGACTTCCAAATTGGCAAAAGGTCACATGCACCTTTGACTTGGTCAATGAGATATTTGTCGAATAAATTGTGGGTGAGGTTTTTATTTTTATTTTTTTGATGAATAAATGGGAGGGGTTGCATAAGCAGAAACGATGCCAAATCCAATAATCATTATTTATATTTTTGAAATAAATATATATTTGACATAAAAAAAATATGTACATTATTTATATATTTTTTTGGGGGGTTGAATAAAAAGAACACAGTCATTGTATAAATAAATGAATATTTAAAATTGACATGTGTAAAAAAATAAAAAGCATGTTTTTCTCTTCTTCTTTCTAAAAATGTCATTAATATTCAGGTTTAAAATTAATGTTTTTTTTGCAACAGTTACTTTGGGGGTACTTAAGTCAATTTGTATGACTTTATCATTTTCAGTTAACTTTAACAGATAATTGTTAACAACAGAGGATATGATTAAAATTTTTAAAATCTAAAAAGGCATATTGTAATTAGGCATGGTAACGTGTCGTGTTGAACCGTGTTCCTGTCGTGTCGTGTCAAATTTTGTTCAGCCGAACCCAACCCGTTAAGTTTTCGTGTTGAACCATGTTCGTGTCATATCGTTTCGTGTTCGTGTCGTGTTTTATTTGTGTTTACTAGACATGTACGTAAGTGTTTTATTTTTTTTATTTAAATTAATATATATTGTCAAATGATAAATCATTATCAATTCATGTCTATTAAGCCTAAATACATATTCAAATTATATGTTAAACATTTTAAAAAATATATATTAACATACTAAAATTCAACATGAATAATAACTGTGAATTTAAAATATGTAAAATATTACGAATTAAAGCTATATTAAATATTTATTGTGACTAAAAAACAAAATATGCATTTCAATTATAAATTTAAAAATATTCAAAATATTATAAACCAAACTAAAATTGTACATCCAATATAAATAAAAAAAAATAGAATCTAAAACAAAATATTAATATATAAATAGATAGTAATAAAAAAAGATAGAATCTAAAATAAAATATTAATATATAAATAGATATAAAAATTGTCATTTTCTAATGAAATAAAATATAAATTTTATAGTTTTCTAAAATTAAAAAAAAAAATAATGTAAAAAGTTAACTATAATGAAATAATTAAATTAATATTTTTCTTATCGTGACCCATCGTGTTAATGTGTTCCAACCCGTTTCAACCCGTTTTTTTATCGTGTTTTATCGTGTGACACTGATATCAACCCGACCCGATATCGCAGACCCAAACCTGCAAATTATCGTGTCGTTTCGTATCGTGTTATCGTGTCGTGTAATATTTTGCCAGATCTAGCTAAAACCAAGAATCTGTTTAAAAACATTTTAGAGATGGCCAATGAGGAAAACACCTTACACGTTTAAATCTTTAGTTTACAAAAGTAACATTTAGATATTCAATTTTTCCAATTTGCTATAGATTGGTCAAATTTTAAATTTGACAACGGATAGATAATAATTTTTGTTTATTTTTTTCAATTTTAGCTGGTCAATTTTTCAATACCGATAAAGAGTTAATATTTTATAACAAAAAAATATGTAGATATAATTTATTCTTTATGCTATGGTTGTGTTTTTATATAGAATTTGAATAGGATTGTGAAATTTAATTTGAATATTATATGTAAATTGAATCATAGATTCTGATCATAAAGTCCTAAATAAACTGCAATATGTGACCATAAAGTTCCAATTAGATTATAATATGATAATATAGAGTTTGGAGATTGTACTTTCATCCACATTCATATAATATTTGAGTGTTATTATGCAATTCAACACCATTCAACTTTGATGTATGTTAGATCTAAGATGTAACATGAACCTGCAAAATAATAGGCATGAAGTTTTTTGAGGTACCGATGCTGTATTTGCTACAGACACTCAAATTAGTATTATGTTCTTTGAAGCTAGAAGTTATACTTGAATGAGTAAATTCTCTTGTAAATAAAATAGTTTTAGTCCATAGTTGTACTTGAGTGTTATGCATATTGAATACAGATAATGTGGTATTGAATTTGATTTTTGGGTGCTCAATTAAGGGGAAGTAATGGTAGTAGCAGTTATTTGCAGTTACCATGAGCTTTCCTCCCGTCTTTATTGCAACATTTTACGTACACACGTCTCACTTTAAAACTTGTTGTCATGTAATTGTACATATTGCAAAGATAATCCTGGGTAGTTAACGTCCAAGCCAAGAGAATTTCAAACATGTAGGTTCAAATATGTCATGTGATTATACGCGCTCCAACCTTGCTCTTTGGTAGATTTATGAGATGCGAACTCCGATGGTTCAGTTGGACATTGTTGGGCTTGGACAGAAAATATAATATTGGACTCAGTTTGATGAAGATCCATCATAGCGAATATTACTAAAATATTGGCCTAGACCAACAAAAATACCTGGGAGTTGTGTAACTTTTACCCACACAATAACAATAAAAATTCACTTACACTTTTTTGGTAATAAAAAAATTCAGTTACACTTATAGTAAATACTTCTTCCAAAATCTATCCTTGTTGGATAATATATTTATTTAGACCTTTTGAAAATTACACAATTGAGAGACTTTAAAAAAAAAAAGGTGAAAGTTCAAGAAAATTTTTTATGTCCAACTAAACTGAACATTTACTGTATCATGTTATATCCTATTTATATTTTATTGTATTATATTAATTTTTTTTTCTCAAACTTAACTCGTTTAATTTTTGTATTAAAATATGCAAATTCAATACTCTAACAAATCCAAACAGATTCATTTCATAATAACAGTAGTGTCAAGTTACATCGTATATGTTCCAGAATTTGTTTTTACTCAAATTCAATTCATTAAGCTTCCATATTTAAATATATTAATCCTAACTCTTAAAAATATAAAGAAATTTATATCATATCAACCTGTTATGTTGAATTATTTTAGCTCTAATTATAGTCACAACTCTCAAAAATAAAAAAACAAATTTCATAAACACTTTTTCTTGCTTAGTAAAAATATCCGCAGTTAATAAAATCAATTAAAATTAATGACATGAATATTTTAGTCTTTTAACTTAGATTTATAAATATAAATTTATCTTTTTTAAAAAAATAATTCCTTCCACTCTAATTTTCTCGCTCTCTTTTCTATCTTTTTTTTTTTTTTTTTTTCTCTCTTTTTCTAGGTTTTATTCCCCTTCTCCTCCTCTTCCCCAAACCCATCTTTTTTCTTTTTTTTTCCCCAAATAATGATATTCTTGTCCTCCTTTCCATTTTCTTCTTTCTTCCCAATTTTTTTCTCATTCTCTCCTACTTCCCAAACCCAATTTTTTTTTTTCTTTTTTACCCCAAAAATGGTATTCCTCCCCACTTTTCCTTTTTCTTCCCAACGAGTCTCCATTTTCTGATTTTCTCTACTCTCCCAGTATATCTTGCTTCTCCATCCTTTTTTTTTATTCCTATTTTATTTTTTTCCATCCCAGCAAACAAAAAAAAATTCAAATTTTCATATATATTTTTTAAATTCTCATCCACCACAAATACAAAAAAGAAAGGGAAAAAAAAACATAGCCTAGCATCTTAATTCACAAATCCCAAAATTGCTAGTCAATTCGGTGGATAAAGAGAGAAGGTAAAGAAAAAAGTAGATAAAAAAAGAAAAAAACACAAGAAGATTCAATAAAGAGACCGAGAGAGAAAAAAAAAATCATTAAATGAGGAAAAAAAAAAAAAAAAAAAAAAAAAAAGAAGAAAAACATGTAGATTTCAACGAGGATAAAAGAAGAGAGAGAGAACCTAAACCAAAAGAGAGGGAAAAAATATGAAAAGAAAAAAAGAGATCATATTTCAGTGAAAAGATAAAGAGAAGAATAATAAAAAATAAAAAAACTAATCGCACTATAAAATAAAACAACCAAAACATTATTCAAACCTCTCAAATCCATTATCACTACTAAAGTCATCCCTCATTCAAAATTACTCTTTCAAAACCCAACAAAAGCTAAACTTTTAATTCCAACCATTTCCCAACCTAAAATCATTAAAACCAAAAATATTGTACTAAAAACAAGTTCCAAAAAGCAAATTTTAATACTTCTTTGCATCTAAAATTCTTAAACAATTCCATTAACTCCTCCGTAATACTAGTTATAAACTCACATTAAATACCAAGTTTTAAATCACTCCATGATAAAAATCATAAATCTTATGCAAACTTTCAGCAACTTATAACATCAGCTCTTAAGTGTAAAACATCATAAAAAAAAAAAAATCAAAAATTCCTTCCAAGCTCCATCAAGGTCTCGGGTTCACTCAACAAAGATGCCTACAAATTAACAAGTCTTAAAACAACCAATTTAACTTCAAACTACAACTTTCAGCAATCAAAATGAATAGTCCACTAGGTAATTTATCCCAAAAATTAACAAAACTCAACCCCAAGCATTACAAGAGATGGCTTCCAATCCCTTTCATTAATTCTTAAGCAAACCATAAATCAACTCATTTAAAGACCAAATCTAACCATATGTAGCAGCTAATCATAAGACAAGAGAGTACACTTACACACAAAGCTTAAGAACTACCCAAGAACTCCACCCACGGAGACACCCACCAAGAGCTCCAAAAACTTTAATTGTGTGTTGAGGTGAACAAAACCCAACAAAGATCAAGGCAGGGAAATACAACTTACAAATACTGCATCTGGAAACTACACTGCTATACACAAGTAGTGAGATAAAAAAACAATTGAAGCAAAAAAATCATGGTTAAAAATTAATTCAAACTGTTCTTTACAACCATCCACCAAATTCATTAGATATTAATGAGACGACCAAATATACATAAACATATGTCATCATAACCTTCTGAAAATATCCACATAAGAAAATTCTAGCAAGAAATAACCTAAACCAGAGGGCATGGTAATCCATACATCAAGACTGCCAAAGATCAAAGCCAAGTGAAATTGATAGTTAACTCCATTCTAAAAATAGTTGCACCTGCTACAAAACATTACAAATATTTAGAAATTAAATACCATCTTGCTTTCATAGGCCTTCGCTTTACCAAACACTAAACATTATAATAAAGATATGAACAAGGCTGTATCTAGCTCCTCCAAAGAAACCAAGACGAGGAACAAAAACTAAAACTAACCTCAATAACTGGATGTCCAAGGCATCATATTTCTCAGATGCAGAGATGAGAGAACTGACTATGTTTAGGTTCATTTGAGTCCATTTGTCAAATTCATACCAATAGCAATCACTACAACCAGAACAAGAACGAAAAGGTTTTACCACATACTGACTAATGCCATTGAAACATCACCATTGAATAAAGAAAGGGTCTATGACAGGCAAAAGTTACTGAATTTGATATTGAAGTGGTAACCGCTGTCAATCATTCGACAGACACTTCAGTGGAAGACATTAAACCAAAATAAGTGAAACAAAATCCAAAAGAGCCAACAGATAGCCCAACAAGCGTGCTACAATTTCCCCACCTAAAGACACATATCTGCCACAAAATTTGCCTTCTCAAAAAACCTATTTTTCAATACCGCAAACAATTACAAATATTAAAGCGATAGCATGAGTACTGTGAACAATATATCAAATAAAGAACTGATACCAATAATATAATCCCCAATAATAAATCACCAAATAGAATGTATCTCAACCAATCTTTATGAACATCGATCAAATATTCACATATAACAAACTTACCCTAAAAAACCATACTATAAATAAAACCAATAACTAAATTCATTAGATTCCAAAATATAAACAGCATGAAGAAATATACCAAAATCAAGTGGTGCCTCACATGGATAGAAATCATTCTGCTCTAGTCACAGAGCAAAAGCCAGATTATAGTTTATCAGAAGCAACATGAATTCTATAAGTTGTAACAGCTGCAATGTCATCACAAAGTATCTTACATATTGGGTACTAGCTTGCTTTCAATAATAATAGAGCAACAAAGAACCTTAGTGTAAATAGACCCTAAGGTAATGCCTTTAGCTATTTTAAATAACCAAGAAGAGTAACAAATCCCTATGACCCTTCACACTAGTAGAAAACTTGCGCTTAAGACCAATCATCAAATACCTGCTGCAACATCAATAGAAAAGAAAGAACAAAATAATCAAACCAAAAAATAGAATTTACCTCAGTCCAAAAAAAAATAATAATACCAAGAATCCCGCCAAAACCGTCATTTATCGCCTTGCAGCAGGAAAATCTTTGACATCAAATTATCCGAAATGATAGTTAATTTATGACTTCAAGCAACCCATGAAGAATACTTGATAAATGAAACAAAGCTAAAATAGAAAAGAAAAAAAAAAAAAAANAAAAAAAAAAAAAAAAAAAAAACACTATCGTCGTGAAAGTGACATAACTCTGCATACCACCAACGAAAGAATTAATGGCTAATTTTAATAAACCGCCACCAAAATTTTAGCATGCTTTCAACTTTGAGTTAATTAGATGCAGTAGTAGAAATGGAAAGGTTAAACAGGGTCATTGAACAAAAGAATCAAAAGATCACCTTGTCACCCACTATGATGTGCCATTGCAAGTGTCAATAACACAGAGAACAAAAGGAACATCCAAAACCCCAAATAACAACTTGCATAAATCATCCATACAAACCTCGTTGAATTGTTTCAATTAGGCCTATCAAATCCAATGCTTTCACAAGAGGGATTCTATAAATTGGAAAAAAAGAAAAAATAAGAGAATAAAAAAATTATTTTGCTCGGTTAGGCATATGTGCAAAAATAAACAACTAAATATTATTTTTTCCTAAAAAAAGCAATAGGTTTAAAAAAAAATGAACTAGAAACCAGGCAAACATCACAAAACACAATCCCAAGAATATTCAGTAGTAATAAACTATCAAGCATAAGTTGCAAATTAAAATACAAAGCAAGTTAGCAATCGTCAAAAAAGGACTCAGAAGCTTAGAGAACTAAGCAAACAAACCACATGCTTGCCTAACACAAGGTATAACTGAAAGGGAACAAAAAAGAAAAGAATGCTGTAGACATCATGTGCATGAAAGAATCAAAGATAAAAATAAAAACAGAAAGTGAAGTGCCTTTTCATTTTTATTTTATTTTTTTTGGTTTTTCAATCTTCAAAAGCAAAGAATTCAAATCCACAAAAAAAAAATATTCTAAAAAAAATTGAAGAGAAAAATAATAAAATGTTTGTGATGTTTGCATTTTCAAATATGTTCTGAACAATTTGTAAGAAAATAATATTAGCAGCAAGTCAGAAAAAAAAAAATAAAATAAAAATCAGCGAAAAAGAAAAGTGGTAATAATTAAAAAAGAAAAATGGAACTGAGAAAATTATGCAGACAAATTTGCCTTAAGCAGCATTCACCTAATTCATCAGCAACTACGAAAACAGTAGGTAAAAAACAATGTTGCCAGGATACCTGAGAGAGAGAGACAAAAAAAGAAGGAAGAACCACTAAACATAGACAAAAGAAGAATTCTCTACAAGAAACCAACTAAACCTTCAGTAAAATATATATATATATATATGTTGCTTTTAATTCATTTGGAAAAACATGTCTTCAGAATGCCAAAATCAGTTCAAGGGACAAAGACGAGCTTAAAAGCTCCACAATACTGTGGACCATAAGTTCCGCAAAGGGTTCAAATAACTCAGTTAGCTTTTAAACTTTGTAATATTAAGAAAACAAGAAAGCAGAAGTTTGCAATAAGATTTAGAAGCTTTACCCAGAAATCAACAGGGCCCCAAACTCCAGGAAAATTAAAAAACCACCAACTGCATATTTCATATTAAAATCTCACTTGGCCTCAAAAGTGAAGTAGAAATGATCGTATACTACTAAAAATAAAAATCTGAAACATGCAACACATCCCCAGCTAGAGATCATGGAATGCCTACGCCAAAACAATAACAAGACCAACTTTTAGAAAAGAAACTTAAATGAATTGCTTGTTTCAAACAAAAAACCAAAAGGAAAGATGCTTAATAATAACAAATCCTCCATTAATAGGACAGTTAAAGAACACTGCTTTCAACCAATAAAACAACAAATTATAATACAACATTCTAATTTCATGGTATAAAATTGGCATTTAAGGGGGAAAAAAAAGAAAAAGATCAGCGAAATTCCATAAATATCCAATAGAACAATTTAACAAACAGAATATCAATAACCATTTTAACTATAGAATTTATACCAATAACCCCCATATTAAGTCACTGAAGTTCAGGCCATTCAGCCAATCATGTTGAGCATTTATCCTGCTGCATTCGAATGTTCAGCATAACTACCTCAAGACAAAACAAGACACACAAATCACATTGCAACTGAAAAGAACATCACTGAAGTGACAAACAGAATTTTACTAGTAACAAGATTTCCATGCAAACAAAAGGTCATGGTTGAGAATAATCCAAATGCCCAACATGAGCATTCCCCAAGTTCATCTAACTTGCTTCAATGGTGGTGGAACACTGACAGTCAAATGCCCTTCACAGTTGGGAAACTGAATCCAAGAACAACTTTCTCAAATCATGGGAATTAAAACTGCTTTAAAAGCATATACATAAAAGCCAAGTCATCAAATATAAAAATCTCTACAAGTTTACCTTATTACCAAAAAAAAAAGAGAAGATTTACTTAATTACCCACTGAATATTATCCTTATTACTTGAAAAAGTGACACATTCGAGATAAATTAGTAAAGTTACAAATCGTCCGCGTCACAATGTATAAACCACTAAGAACAAAAACATCTATTCTATGTAACTTAAGTATGAACTTTAATCCATAACAATACAATGCAAGAGAACAATATCTCCACTGAAAGACATCCCCAGAGAAACTGACAACATTACAACCTATGGAAGAGTTGCAAGCAATGAGAAATTTAGCACAAAGATATACTAACACCACAAACACCTTTGTACAATGTAACCGCCATAACAAATCAATGAACAACATGTATCCAAGCCCATCTTGATGAACATCCATCCAACATTGGAATCTTCCACAAATCTTCATCCCTTCACTGTCAAGGCAAATCAAATCCCACTCAAAACAAAAATGCGAAATGAAAAGATGCTTGACATAAGTGTACTACGAACAAAAACAGAAAAATATGAACTTAACCAACAAAATGTGTTATTGATTTGAGCTGAGGCAGGCAGATTTGACACATTGAAACATTATCAATTAAAATTTGTGTATTATATTTTTGAAAATTGAATAGTGAATTATCAAAATATATCCTTTTAAGGTTAGCATATTGCATTCCATTTTTAAAAATTTAAGAAACATATGACACTTTCAAATACTTCTATAAAGAAAATGGAAAAAAACATTCAGCACTTGTATAAAGAAAAGGGGGAAAAAAAATTATGTTGAATTATGCACAAAATGGAGAACATTTTTACAAACATGAAATTTGAAATGTTTATACAAAAAAGCATACTAAATATAAGAGTACATTTTAATGAACAAAAAAAAATGAGATAGTGATATGTTTTCCGTTTGAAAACAATGAAAAATTACAAAATAAAAATCTCCATATTTTTACCACTAAATCTCCATATTTTTACCACCTATAGTACTTTAGGATTATTTAGCAAATCTAAGATTCCGTTGGTCTATACGAGTCCACACACATTTCCTTTATCCAACAATACATATCTTTATATATCATATATGTTCTTTCTTTTTGTTAGAGCAGGCTCTTCAAAAGTCAAATATTATTTATTTTAGAGAGCAAAACCTCTTTTTATAACTCCGGTGGGCTCTTTAAATTAAAAAATTAAAATAAAGAGTGCATCACCAAATGTAAAGAGCCAAACATACCACTTAATGCTCTACAATTTTCTAAGAACACTTATAATTAAATTTTGCACACTTACAATTAAATTTATTAATTACAATTTTATATTTCAATTTTTTTAAAATACTAGGGTGCATGGAGAAAAAAAGACGGAAAATGTGAATCATAAATGTTTATGGAAAATGCAAAATAATGAGTAATTATAGAGAGTGCTATGAGTTAGATAAAAAAATCTCTCTTTATTTCTTAAGATTCTTCAAGATGCTCTTTAATTTGAATAATGCTATATGAAATAAAGAGGAACATCAGAAATGTCTTAAATTTTAGGCTTGTTGGTTTATTACTTGAACATTCAAGCTAAATATAACCTTCAAAAAAAAATTAAAAAAGCCTAACATCAAATCTTTCGTAACAATAGACAAATATAATCAACTAACACTGGAATATGGAAAAGTTCGCAGGATAACCTTAAAAGCAGGAGACAAGGCGAGTATTAATAGCAAGTCTTTATCCTGTGAAATTTCCTTAAACAAAATGACCAAATCAAAAAGGTCTGTGGAACTGAATTGAACATACACCGTCAATAATAACTTATACATTATAATGGTGGTTGGTAGCTTAGGAAAATATAGGCTACAAAGATTAAGACACAAATTAAGATATACGTGAAAGCAAAAAACTGAATAAAATGAAGAAACAAAAGATTTTTCAAAAGCACAATAGTTTTTTGAAGAAGATGGATAACAATAACAAATAAATACAACCCCATACATGAAAGACCCTAATATAAAATATAATAGGGGCAACATAAAAACATCACATCTACATACTGTCCAAAGAAGAAAGAGAATTAGACACCCAATGAGGGATAGATGCAAAGCCTATAAAATATAACATTTGTACTCAGATAAGAACATAAATAATAAATAAATTTGACACGATACATATAAAACCTAAAATTTACTCAATATCTAAAACACTACCATCCATAAAATAAGGAAAACAGAGAAACCTCAAACGTATCCTCTGCAAGGTCAGAAGTAGCACAAGCTCTCAGCCCAGGCAATGGCAAAACACTGCAGCAGCCACTGCAAACACTTTGACAAACAAGACTTTGAAATTGAAATCTTAGAAATCGATTGTTAGGTGATGTGTCTACCCGTCTTGAGGCAAAACAAATCCAACTCAAGGTGCAATGCAACTGTTAAGGACGTCACTGCTTAAAATAAGCATATTAATAAAAAAATTGAAGGAAATGAAAATATACAACCTATCAATAAATAGCAACTTGAGGAATGGAAGAACTGAAAACCAAGTTATTGCAGTAAGTAGTTAAGTTTGGAAATCAATATGAACTTACAGTGAGAGCAAGATGCTAATCCAAGAGAAGAGATCGAGAAGGTAAAAACCCAAAAGAACAAATATCAGTAAACAAGATTCATAAGATGATCTTGAATTGGGTCAATTACGTTTATTAGAAGTGGAGAATAGAGTGGTTTGTACCAGCCAAAACTCATGTACATATTATTGTACGACTTCATCATGTACCGGATAGATGGTTTGTACCTTTCTCAAGTTAAAAAAGTGATGCTGTACCTGGTTGTTTAAATCAGATCTTTAATTCAGTACAATGAGGAGTTATTATGGTCAGTGCAGTGAGATTTGTGGAACAAATCATGCCTTTATGCATGCACCAGAAACATAGGCCGACTGCTGAGCCCACTCTAACTCATCAGCCGCAACACTCTATGCATGCCTCCTTAAGCAATAAAAAAAAATGATTTATTGGATAACCCCTTCAAAATCATCTGATTTACCCCTTCAAAATCATCATTATCACCCGACAAAATGACAAATCTGAGACAAATTAATAGTGAAGTTGTTACCCCTGAAATAAATTAGTTACACTTAAATGGTGAAAGCACACGAAGACAAAAGTGGAATCCAGAAAGTAAAAAACCCAAAAGAATAAATACATCACCAGAATGCGAATGATGCATAATTATTTTCAGATCGGGAGTAGCTTATTACTACCACAGAAAATGGTCCCATTAATAATATTGCAATCTGTGAAAGTGTCACAGGCAATTAGATATGCAAGCTCTGCAAACACCAATCATACTATTAGAGTTGACACCAATATATTACTCATGATAAATCAATGAATAGCATGTCCAAGCCCATCTAGATGCAAATCCAGATGAAAATATAAAGCAAGTTAGCAATCATCAAAAGAGGACACAAAAGTCTAGATAACAAAGCAAACAAACCATCTCCTTGCTAACATAAAGGAAAACACTGCAAGCAACTAGTAAAATGAATAAGTGAAAGGGAATAAAAAAAAATAGTTGCACGCAACATGTGCATGAAAGAATCAAAGACAAGAACAAAATGCAAAGTGTTATTTTTTTTCCAATCATCAAAAGTAAGAAGCTCAAATCCAAAAAAAAAAAAAATGAAATAAAATAAAATAAAAAAATTGAAGGGAAAAAATAATTAAAATGTCTGTGATCATTACATTTTCAAATACTGTTCGAAACAATTATTAAAAAAATAACAATTATAAAATTAGGAGTAAGTCGGAAAAAAATAGTAAAAAAGAGAATAGAAAAAATTAATACCAAAAATTGGTGAAAAGAACAATGAAACCGAGAGAATCATACATGTATCTGCCTTGAGCAGCATTCACCTATTTCATCAGCAGCTATTGAAACAGCTAGCAATAAGAATCATCATATGTATGATTGGATACCTTAAGACAGTGGGAAAAAAAACACACTATCAACCATCATTTTGAAAACACAAACTCGAGAGGAAAATAGGAAAAAATGATTGCAGACAACACTAAGCATTAAATAACCAAAAGATTAACAGCTCACACAGAGTACAATCAATGCAACACTTAAAAGCGCATGGACACAGAAACCACAGAAATTCCTCAAGCTGTTTAAAAGGAAGTATTGATGAGAGAAACAAACACCAATAACAAGAGCAGCAATATGTAGTCCAATTCTCCAAACAGCATCTCCAATAGAAACAAAGGTACCTAAGTGAAAACAAAACACCACAGAGTACAATCAATGCAGCATTTAAAAGCACATGGACAGAGAAACCATAGTAAGTTCTCAAGCTGTTTGAAAAGAGATATTAATGAGAGAACAAACAACCAATAACAAAAGCCCCAGGATCAAGTCCAATTCCCCAAACAGCATCTCCAATAGAAAAAAAAGGTACCTAAGTGAACAATAAACACCAAACCACATTGAAGGAATTAACTTTTTGTAGATACAATAATCATTTAATAATACAGAACACCTTACACAAATTTCCACAGAATGCATAATTGAATAAATTAACCAACCTTGTTGGCCAACATTCTGCTGCAATATCCACTTTCACAAGAAAATACTCGAAAATATCCCATAGTACAACAACAAGCAGAGAAATAACAGAGTTACCACATAACCCAATAAACTTCTAGTACAAGAAAAAAGTACAATTTTTTTTTTTCGTAATCTGAAAATATTACAATTGATATAATGACTTGCTGCAAGTTGAAGGATCAAATGAATAGGCCAACAGGAAAACATGATTATATTCCAACCTTATCGTGAATAGAGTGCACCAAAACTTAAGAATGCAACAAACAAACCTGAAAAAATTGTTCAAAAACAATTAAGTTAACTGCTTGCATAACTCGTATATATAAATTTAAGAAAATGAATATGGACATGCAATATTACACCAGTTCTTTTCATTGACATAAATTAGAACCAATTCACACAACATAGACAAAAGAAGAATGCTAACTTAAACATTAGTATAAAGTAAAAATAAATTGTTTTTAATTCACAATTGAAAAGACACAATCTTCAGAATGACAGAATCTTAGACAGCAAAATTATATTTGAAGTCCAAAAAAAAATTAATGAAATAATGCAATTCGATCTTTAGTTCAAGGGCAAATAAAAGCTTAATAACAAAACAGTGGCCATAAGTTCTACTGAGAGTCAAATAACTCAGTTTAACTTTAAGAACTTTACAATAATAAGAGAACAAAGCAAAAGTTTTTGAAAAGATCCAGCAGCTTTTCCCAAAAATCAACAGGTTGAACATGAAATGTAAAATACCAACAACTATGTGATTCACATTGAGAATCTCCCTTGGCCTCAAAGTAAATTTGAAAATGACCAGACACTGCCCAAAAAAAAAATCTGAATCATGCAACACCTCCCCAGCTTGTGATCCTGGAATACCTTTGTCAAAAATATTACCCAGTCCAACTGTTAGAAGACAAAATTAAATGTCAAATAATAATCCAAAAGGAAACATGCTTAATAATTTCAAATCCTCCATTAAAAGGCACTTAAAAAACACTGCTTTCAACCAATAAAACACAATATTACAATACAACAAGATATTTTCATGGTATAAACATTGGCATTTAAAAAAAAAGGAGGAAAAATAGGAGCAACAAAACTCAACAAACATCCAATAGAACAATATAACAAGCAGAATGCGACCTCAAAGATATCAGCATAAGTATCACGAACACCATTCTAGGTATACAATTGATACCAAAATCCCCATATTAAGTCATTAAACATCATGCAACTCCGCCATTCATGTTGAGCGTTCATCCTACTGCATTGGAATGTGCCACATATCTTCTTCTACAACTACCACAAGGCAAAACAAGACCAACTCTAATTAAAATGCAACTGAAAAGAACATCACTGCAAGACAGACTTGAATAAAAAGATTTATAAGGAAACAAAATATCATGGTACTAAATTACCCCCTGAAAATCATCTTTATCACCTGAAAAAATTACATATATGAGACAAATTAATAGTTTGAGGAAAAAAAAATCTCAACAAGTTACCAACAACAAGATTTACTAAATTACCCCTGAAAATCATCCTTATCACCTAAAAAAAATTGACACATATTAATAGTTAAGTCAAAAACTGTGCCCAACAACAGAAATGGGGAAAAATAAAAAGAGAACTAAAAAAGTAAAAACCCAAATAAATAAAGACATTTTTTTTTGTGACATATGAAGTAAGAAAACAATTTATCTACTGAATGACAGACCTGCACAGAAACTGACAACAATGCAACCTATGGAAGAAAGTTAACAAGATACACTAACACTTGGACTATCAAAGTTATACCAAAGTAACCCCATAATAAGTCAATGAATAACACATTTCCATGCCCATCTTGATGAACAACCATGTGGGAATCTTCCAAATCTTTATACCATAACTGTTAAGGCAAAGCAAACTCCACTCAAAACACAATGCAACGATGGTAAGGACACTCGACATAAGTTTACAACAAACAAATTCAACGAAATAGAAATATATGAACCTATCCAATGAAAGGTACAATTATAGACTTGAGGCAGGGGAGATCTGAGACAACAAAGCATGCAATTGAAAGTTAAGTTACAAATTAATCAGCTAAACAGAAATGGAAAAAGACAAATAAGCCAACCCATGAGCCTCACTTTCACTTTCACTGATAAGATTACAAATTACAGAATAGTTACAAGACATTGCATTTTACAACATATCTCCTCTACAGATCAATGCAAAAAAATATGATAAAAATAATAATAATCCAACACAAAAAAATTGTGACTAACAAAAAAAAAATATTGTTAAGATAATTCAAACCATTCTTTAAGAGCATCCTCCAAGATCAACATATACCAAAGAGATAACCTATAATACAAACCCAAAATATGTTACAATATTATAGAATAGCCACACTTAATTGAGCAAATTCCAGAACGTTAGGATTACCATAAATCATTTAGGAACATTTCACTACAGCCATTGATCAAAGTCCAATTCACACTTTGAGAACTACATCTACAAGAAACAACTTTCTCACTTCGATAATTACATTTGCAATGAACAAATAAATAAACAGAACTGACAACCTCGTATAAATTTGAACCACTATAAGCAAAGCAAGAACAAAGAGGTTTACCGCATATTGAATAAATCCATTGGAATATACCAAAAAAGGGTCAATCCGGGAGACTTGTCACTGAAATCAATATTTAAGTTGTAACCACTGGAAAACATTCAACACCACATTAATAGTGGACATTAAGCCTGCTAAACATTCCAAAATATACACTTGAAACAATAAGCATACTGTCCGTTTCCAACATTGTAGTGAACCTTCAATAAATAGCAAATATGATTAAAGAGTCCACAGATTACCCAATGCGCATGTATAACTAAATCTTCTCCACCAGAAGACCCTCAACTGCCACAAATATTGCCATCACTCTCAGTAATGCAACCTATGTTACAACCCCAATAATAAATCATCCATTAGCATGTATCTCAGTCAATCTTTATGCACATTCATCCAATATTCGAAATATACATAACACCTCAACAAAACTGCTGAGGTAAAAAGAAATATAACTTGAATCAAATATCCAAAGTCTAAACAGCATGAAGAAAGATTCCAAAATCCAATATTGCCTTACATGAAGTGCTAATTATTCCTTTCTATACAGAGCAAAGTCCAAGTTAAAGTTTGACCTGAAGTAGCTCCAACTCAAGAAGAGCATCAAACCAAGAAGAGAACAGTAAAATACTGCAACATATGTAAACATATGTATATTACCCTTTATGTGCAGGAAAGAATCAGAAAGGATTTTTTATTTTATTTTCAGAATGGTTCAAATCCACCAAAAAACCTTTCAACGGATTGAAGAGAAGAAATTTTGTGATGATAACATCTTCAATTACTGAAACTACACGAAACATTAAATTCCTCAAGCTTTCTGAAAAGAAAAGACCTTACAGCATCTAGTCCAATTTCCCAAACTGCAACTCCATCACTCCAATTGAAACTATGGTATTCAAAAATCATTTCCAATTCCAATACTTCTGTGGAAAGACACTACCTTTAGGAATTCAGATATTGTTGTATAAGATAAAAGAAGAACTTCAACAAATATACACAAACGGCATGGTTGAATTAATTAAATAACCTTGTTGGCAAATTGTCCAGTAGCAATCTCCACTTTCACAAGAAGAGAACTCTGAGAGATATGGGGCCACAGGCAGCATACCAATATTACCATTTTACCCATGAAGAACTTCTAGTACGACAAATATCACTGTTTGTATAACATAGTATTGTAATGTATTAGCATCAAAACCTAAAAAGTTAAAGCAAGACAAACAAAATACAATTATGTTGCATCATATGCTTTAAAACCAAAAAAAGACTCAAAAACAGGTTGCCTGAAAATCAAAATCTACCATCACTGTCAAAAGTATGAACCAAAATAACCTATGAAAGGAACATACAATGATAACCAAAATAATCTACAATATAGAGAACACAAAATGAACAATAACACACTGCACACGGCTAAAAATAAAAAGTTGATACGCAAAACAACATCCGCAGCTTTGCGATTATGAAAACCTATATCAAAAATACCAAGTCCAACTTTTAGAAGATGATCTTAGATGTCCTGCATATTTATAAAAATAAATTCAAAAGCAAACATGCTTAAAATTCATTAAAAAACACTTATAATGAAAACCGTTTTCAACCAATAAAACAAAATACCACAGTACAACAAGATATTTTCATGGTATAAACTTATTAAAAAAAAGGTGCATGATAAAAGATTTCAAGAAACAAAATATTAAAAAGGAAAAGAAGATATGTATCGTTTCGGTAGCCAACTGTCATACCAATACGGCAAACGTTGGATTCCAGTACCTAAAATAATTTCCATAACAAAAAGAATTTACAGCAACATAATTTGCAACTGAATATGATAAATGTTTGTAAAGAGTTTTGGTGTAAGAGATTATTAAAGGTCATCTTGTTTTTATCTTACTTAATCCATTTGCAAACAGTTGAAGACTATAATACTTGCATTTGATATAAAGTTGAAGCCTATCTAGATATTTGATAAAGATGTGCAAAGGAGAATAATCTCATCATGTAGAAACCTTACATCTTGACAATCCAATGCATAAACTAACCGCAAAGAGTCTAAATTTGAGTATTTTGCCAAACCAATATTGTGCGGTGAATTCCCAGATTTTATCATTATTACTCACAGACCAACGAAAGAACAAAACTTGGCCAATACCGGAGGGTTTCTTCCAAAATTGTGCATCTATTAAGAAATTGAATCAACCAGAAACACAATTGTAAAGAAATCGGGAAAAAATCAATCCCATAAGAAACCCATAAAGCATCGGAACTGAAAATTGTATTAATAGAGAATCTGACATCCAACAATCACCGCAGAATCTGACCCGAGATATATATCCATAAGTCCCCAACATATATAATAAGATCGGAAAATCTGGTATTCGATTCTTTATTTTTCCTTAGGAAATCTCGAATGGAAAATCAACATCGAAAAAGACCAAGATCGCAAAGCAAAAGTTACAATTCATCGTTAAAGGAACCAGAAACAACATCATAATCAACCAACGAATATTTGATCTGACATGGACGATCACAAACTATTTCATCAAAGCCGGAGAATCAATATCGAAAGAGAACCAGGATCGCAAAGCAAAATCCTATTCATCGTAAATTTGAACCAGAAAACATCATCATAATCAACAAACGAAAATTACTAAAACGAAGATCGCAAACAATTTTATCAAACTTGCACCAACCCAACCGAAATCAAATCCATCCAAGAAATATAACAGTGATTCATAATCATGTTTAATCGAAACGAAACCCTAAACAGAGCAGGCAAACCAAACCAGAGCTTCCACAAGATAACTCAACGGGCTTCGGCTATTTAGTATTTATAACGAAAGACACACGCAGTTTTTCTTTTTCTTAGAGGCGGTTCACTCGCTTTTTAGTTTTTTATTTTTTATTTTTTTCCTTGAGACACGCGTTTTGGATTTGAAAGGCAGCTGTGGAAGGATTTTGACCAAGTCAATGATATTGTGCCCCGTGTCGGTGTAAAAAATAATTATTATTTGTTTTTGGTAAACAATGTAAAAAAAAAAAACTTTTTGTTACGAGTCAATGATATCGAGCTGTGTCGGTGTAAAAAATATAAAAAAATACTTATTATTTTATATTCGAAAATATTCTAAAGACCCAAAATATATGTCATATGTGTAATAATATATTAATTTATTAAAATTTAATACTATCTGTAGATGATTGATGAAATAAAAGTCTATCATGTTTTGGAAAAATAAATTTTACATGAAAATTCTATAATTTAAGTAGTTTCATAAATTATACGTCGTTTTGAATTTTGTCTGTTATTGTGGTGTCCTATATTACTATGTGCGCAGTTACACAATTTTTTAAAAATTCAAATGTAAAATAACATGAATATATTCATTTAAAATTTAAAAAAAAATTAATTTAAAAATTTTAATGTATTTAATTGAAAATTTTAAATATTTTCTAAAGTTATCCAATCAAAATTTTTATGAACTTTTAAAAAGTGAAAATATTCAATTGAAATTATTTAAATGTTAGAAAACTTTAAGTATTAAATTTCGGCTTTATTTTAAAAAAAAATTATAAATTTTTATTGAAAAATATATATTTAAAGTCATGATTTATTTTTCATTCTTTGTAAAAACTTTCACTAACTTTTCAAAAAAAAAAAAAGACAGACCCTAATCAATTGCCTATACATATATAATATGTATATATATGGTTCTAGAAGGATTTGTGGGCTTGAGTGCATTTGATCATTTGCCGATGAACGTTCTACATCCTGTATAAATTAAGCAATCCAATGTAGAACCAGAAGCTTGGATTCGCAATTACCAAAACAAAATAAAAATAAGGAACCAGAAGCTTGGATCGGCGGGAAATACTTTTAGTGTGAAACTCTTTGGAGACCCTCTTCGTTGAATGATATGTGGCGAAAGCAATTTTGAAAGAAAAAAAAACTAGAGGCACAACCGGTTGCCAAAGAGGAAAAATGGGAAAAAAATGAAATATGGGCAGGAAAAATTTGCATGGACAGGAATATGCCACTTGTACATATTAAAGTTACATCATATGGAAAAAATTATATGATATAGAATAACGTTATGTATTTTGTACGCAAGTTACACCATATGGAAACATTTGGATAATATGAAAAAAATTACATGATATGGAACAAAAATTAGCACTTTGGAACGAAGTTACGTATTTTAGAAACAAGTTACACCATATGGAAAAATTATATCATATAGAACAAAATTATATGATATGGAACAAAATTACGTATTTTGGAACATAATTACGTATTTTAAAAACAAGTTATACCGTATGGGAAAATTACATCATATAGAACAAAATTACATATTTTGGAAACAAGTTACACCGTATGGAAAAATTTTGGATAATCTGAAAAAAAAATTACATAATATGGAACAAAGCTACGTAATTTAGAACGGAATTATGTATTTTGAAAACAAATAACACTGTATGGAAAAATTACATGATATAGAAAATAGTTACATGATATGGAACAAAATTACGTATTTTGGAAACAAGTTACATCGTATGGAAAAATTTTGGATAATATGAAAACAATTACATGATTTGAACAAAGTTACGTAATTTGGAACGGAGTTACGTATTTTGGAAACAAGTTACACCGTATGGACAAATTACATCATATGGAACAAAATTATTTATTTTGGAAACAAGTTATACTGTATGGAAAATTTTTGGATAATATGAAAAAAATTACATGATATGGAACAAAGTTATATAATTTGGAACTGAATTACGTATTTTGAAAACAAGTTACACCGTATGGAAAAATTTTGGATAATATAAAAACAATTACATGATATGGAACAAAGTTACGTAATTTGGAACGGAGTTACGTATTTTGGAAACAAATTACACCATATGGAAAAAAATTACATCATATGGAACAAAATTACGTATTATGGAAACAAGTTACACCGTATGGAAAATTTTTGGATAATATGAAAACAATTACATGATATGGAACAAAGTTACGTAATTTAGAACGGAATTACGTATTTTGGAAACAAGTTACACCGTATGGAAAATTTTTGAATAATCTAAAAACAATTACATGATATGGAACAAAGTTATGTAATTTAGAAAGGAATTACGTATTTTGGAAACAAGTTACACCGTATGGAAAAATTTTGGATAATATGAAAACAATTACATGATATGGAACAAAGTTACGTAATTTGGAATGGAGTTACGTATTTTGGAAAAAAATTACACCGTATGGAAAAAAATTACATCATATAGAACAAAATTATATATTTTGGAAATAAATTACATCATATGGGAAAATTTTGGATAATATGAAAAAAATTACATGATATGGAACAAAGTTACGTAATTTGGAACGGAGTTACGTATTTTGGAAACAAGTTACACCGTATGGAAAAATTGCAGAATATGGACTAATATTACATTATATGTAACAGAATTACATATTTTCGACATATATTACATAAAATGTAAACAAAATATTTATGTAAAATATTAGTAGAGTTAATATAAAATATTAATAATTATTTATAGAATTATTTTAAAATTTTGATAGGTAATAAGTTATAAAAAACAAAATTAGTTGAATAATAATTACAGTACGAGTAATAATTTAAGGTAAAATTAAAAAAGATAATTTGTTTAAATTATATAATTTTGAACTCAATGTCAAGAAAAAGTCTATAATTGACGTTAATTATAACTCTAAATTGTAAATCATTTATTTTAAATATTGATTAATTTAATATATCAAACGATGTGGGAGATAATGTGTCATTATTGAATTGGTTATTTATTTTGATTCACTTATCATGTAAGATTCAATTATTTCTATGTAGGTCATACGAATATGCTATATTATAACGTGTTATTTGGTAAATAAATTAGTGTTCAATTTTAGTATGTGTAGCATAGTTTAGGGTTTAGATGGTCAAAATATGAAATCAATATATTGATGTTTTATATATCATAGAAGTATAAATAAATTTTTTTGCATAAGTTTTAATTGCCAAAAACAAAAGTCTATTAATATATATAGTGGGACAAAAGTTTAAAAAATTTAAGGAAATTTTTTAATAATTATAATTTAGAAACGCATCTACATTTATTTATGNTATACATTTTATTTATGGATACTCCGTTAGCACTATACTTTATTAAAAAAAAATTATTATAGTGGTGAAATTTATTGAAATTCTTGAGTTATATTAAACACTTAAATGCAAATGTAATTTGGCTTACTGCATATTCAAATTATAAAATATATATGTGAGAACAAAATTGTTTACCAATAATGCTATGTTAATTTACCCATATACCAATTGGATAGGAAATGAAGTAGTAAAGAGTGGTGTTCCACTCACATACATACTCGTTTAATTATAATTTTTAAAATAATTATGTTTAACCAAAACCCTATTTTAGATGGGATATTTAAGTATTGAACAATTGATAAAGTAAAAACTACTTCTCCACTGTAAGCAAATTTAAAGCAACTCTATAGGCCAGCATTCTTTCAAGCAAAATTTTTTTACAGTTTTCATTTTTATAAACAAATAAGCATCCAACTTGTACTTGTAAAACATTTTGTTCCATGTGAGCCTATCACTTCATCTGGTCTCTTAGAGTGTTAGGGTGGCTAGTTCACCTGAAATTGACATTGCCCTCACCGTACGTTAAAGGTAACAAAAGTATATGAGTTAGTTAGAAAACACCCCTATGAGTACCCTCAATCTACGAAGGTGGCCGTGCAGTAGAATCCACCACCGCCTAAATCAGCTGCAGTTGCTCGGCTTGTTGCTCCAATTGAGTCTCCATCAAAGCTTGCCGCTCAACCATCGTACTTTGACCCGCAACTATACTAGCACACACGGCCTCGATGCGCTGAAATGACTCCTCGACAGAGAATGCGGAAGACGAAGGGCCCTCAAGCAATGGGAAAGACTCAATCGGACCTTTTGATGTAGCAGGGATCTCCACAGAATCCTCCTTAATCCCATTGTAATGACGGCTCCGATTCGTCCAGCTGCCCTGCACCTTAAGAAACATGTGCCAGACTAGAGTAGCATCGGTAATCACATTAGCCGTCTGAGTCATTCGCACATCCTCGCCAGATAAATCCACTTGAAAATATTCAAAAACCTTCGTCAACATAAGTGGATAAGGCAAAGACTTGTTCAGCCAGTGAACTCTCACAGCTTGCCTCATCTGTTGGAGAATGATGGAAGCTATAGGTACTCCGAGTACACCTTGCAATCCATTCAGCATCTTATCCAATAAATATAAGTCTGTATGTCGGATCTCATTCAAACTGCTTGCTCGCGGAAAAACATTGGCACTATACAAATGAACTAATTCCCGCTGATGAAGTGTCAAACTAGCAGTGCCATTTACCGTATCGTAGAATGATTTACCTTCTTTTGGCGCGCATGGAGTCGGCGTGTAAGACAAACAGGTGGTAGCTTCTTGTAGGTTGAACTGGGGATCAGCTTTAACACGATCCTTAACCGTTAAAAAATCGGGCCTTTCACCACTAACCCCCAAAATAGATGCAACGAGTGGACGTGTCAGATGTATCCGTCGACCCTTTACATAAGAAGTAACCATTTCACCGCCAACATTGTCTTTGCCTTCTATGTTGGCATAAAACTCCAATACCAATTGAGGATAGTAAGCCTTTGGTAATTGAAGTACGCCACCCCACCCTACTGAATGAAAAGCATCGGTCAAATTTAGAACATAATCAATGGCGACACTGACCGTTTTTTCAACAACACGGGAATTACGTTTCCTTTGTTCACACCACTTAGCATTCGCCCGAGAAGTGAATCACGATTCTTTGGATTCAGCAACATGCATTTCCGGCTCATATGCTCGCCGTCGAGATCCCCGAGATGAAGATGGAGCAAAAGGCCAGGATTTAGGTCTAGATGATGCACACGTACGGGTGGTACCGACATTGACATTAGATTTTTGAGCATAACCGCGAGGTTTTCTGGTTCGTCCCATGACTCACACTGCAATTAAACATAACATTTTTAATTTATTTGCAATGCTGAGGATATTCTCGTTAATGATGTATCAAGTATTCGAAAGCATACTTAACTATAAATACATTATTTTCATACTCCGTTTACCATAAATATTATAATTATGATCAGATATAATGGACTACATGCAGGCATAATCAATTTCAGCCAATCTATATTGCTATGTTTTCCAGCACCAATATTTAGCTATATTAAATGGTTAGTTTTTGGGATTACAATTAATAAGTTCTTCTACTCTGCATTATTAGTAGAAAAGTCAAGCTTAAAAAAATTACAGTTTCTAACCATTTGAAATAACAAGGGAAAAATATATATTTAAAAAATCACACACCTTGTACGCATAACAAAAAAATCCATGAACTACAAAATTCAGTGAATCAGGAGCCAAATAATATTCTGTTTATCTCCCTATAGAAGCAACGTACACCGCCAACAACAAATTCACCCTATTAGCAAACACGATATAATTGATTACACCCATTTCAAAGACAAACAGAAGAAATTTTAATCTCATAGCCAGTTAACTCACCTATTAATCTCGCGATGAATTTAGACCAGTTTGACCCAAAACATCCTAGGTGCCCTGTTGCCTGGCTTGCGGGATAAAGGTACCCAACCACAATGTAGGGGTGAATGGCTTGCGGGATGAAGTTTATATGGCCTTCACTGCTTCACGGTTGGGCTACAGTTGCTGTCACAAGTCTGGGGTCTCTGATCTTTCGGCGATCAGGTTTTGGGTGGGGGAGTTGGGGAGGGGGAGGGGCGACGACTGACAATTTCTTAGAACAATAACTAGGGCAATTTGGGGTGGCCTAAAATTTGGCTTGCTTTGGTGGTTTATGAATGTGGGTTGAATGGGTGGTTTTGGGTGGGTAAACAGGTTTGGGTACTTTAAAACACCGTATGAAATATTTTTTTTCCTGCGTATGGGGGACAGAGGCCCCAAGCGCAAATCCAGGCACCATGGCAGGCGCCTAGTCATATCTTGCTATGTTTTTTTTTTGTTCTTTTTCTTTTTTGCCAAAACCATCCACTGGAGGGATAGGCTATGGGCACATGACATTCTTATACATGAATTATTTGCATGCCACTATAAACACATTTTTTTTTCATACAAAGGTCATCCATTGTAGCACATTATACCTATTACTAGTGCTACAATTGTGCAACAAAAAACAAAAATCTTCCATACGTCCAATGTTTCGTTGGCAAACTCAATATCATTATGCCATACTTGAGGTTTGGATTTATCAACTGTCGAATCACGTTGTTGCACGTATTTGACATACTCTCTCTCCGCTTTTTCCAACAACAAATAAGACTTGTACATGTTCCCCTTTCATCCATTAACTTGTCGATGACACATAGGCCATGAGTGAAATATTCCTTGTTTTCGTCCTCTAAAAACAACGTACACTCTTGTACGAACCATATTCACTGCCAGGGAAAATCATGAAAGGGTTAATCAAACATGTATATCATTTAAGCTTTCATATACTTTATTTTAAACGAACTGGAGATTAAACATTTTCATAATTTTCCACTGCGTTTCAACCTACCCCCCCNCCCCCCCTCAATTATGACATAAAGTCCAAACAATATAAATGCAACAGATGGCAGTTGAATAAAAACTACCATACTACATTTCAACCTACCTACTCTATGAAATAAATGCAACATTTATGAGTATTCTTTTTGTTAACACTGTATCTTTACCTATTTAATATGACGAATTTGCCCGATTTTTACCAGACACATGTACGAGTTTTTGTCTGTAAGTCTGCATCTGTTCTGCTTTTAACAACGATATAATTAGTTTACATAAAGAGTCAAAGTGCGAAGGATCGGCTCAACATTTATCCAGGTAAATAAACTGCCTGATTCAGACTTTGACACCAAACATTTGAAAAAAAAAATTGTTTAGAGTTTTTTCAGAAATTTCAGGCAAACCATTATATTTAAAATTTTAACTTAAGCATGACTCGTAAGCTGAGTAAATACCATTAAGAGGAAAAAAAAAACAAAAATGTTGTAAAACTAAAAAATAAATTGTAACAAAAATACCTATTTGCTCATATTCACAAACGACCTAAATCACACACTATTAATGGCAAACTCGGATTCAGGAATATTAATATTTGGAACAAAATTAATTTTTTCATGAAAAGCAATCCAGGGTTAAAGCAAATCTTTATTAACACTAGGTATATACCGGGCCACATAGATTGTAACCGGAAGAGGTATATGGGTCCTAAGTCTCAAAATTCCTTAGATCAATATAAAAAAACTGCAATTAATAAATGGAGAAAGAATTTCAAGTCCGCATAGTATAAATATAATATAAGCCTAATAGAGATTATGAGGAATCCTTGATGGTCAATATAAGGTGATGCTTCCTGTTGCCACGTGTGTAGTAATGGTCATTGAGTCACGGAATAAACAAATAATTTTGCAAATTTTTGAAATTCAAACATTTCTGCCTACATTTCCCCCTGCCTTTTGAAAACAATTTGACCAAATTTGAAAGGACACAATTTGAATTTCACCAAGTTGAAATTTAAAATTTATTCAGAATTTTCCCTAAATCACAACAATTTTGATTGCCACCAATTTAAATTTCGGTCAACTGTAACTACACTATTTTGGTTCAATGTTTTCCCCATATTTGCTGATAATTTTCTATGTTATAGATGAAATAATTATCAAAGTTTATTAATTGAATTTAATTTTTTTTTGTATTTGGTCATGTATGAAACTAATTTGGACATACAACAATATGTGAATTTCATACGATTTGAATTTAATGGACGGTGAAATGTTTCAGGTTAAATGCTTGACTCCCAGGGCAGTTCATATCCGGCTCAATGGAATACAGCTGAATTAGATAAAGTGTATACGAATGGGAAACTATATATGTCATTCACTACCGACGATATGATTGGATCAGAGTTTAATACTCTTGAACAAGCAATTGAATTCTATAAAACATACTAGAACATAGTTGGTTTTGGTATACGTAGATCCCATTTGAAGAAGTATACCAACAGTTAGATACGCAAACGTGTATGGGTTTGTACCAAACAAGGGTATAGAAGGTCAATTATGTCGGACAACTCTAACCGAACTCGCGAAGCAAAGGCAATAACTCAAGAAGGGTGCAAGGCTACTTTCGGTGTAGTTAGGAATTGTGCGATCGGTAAATGGAATGTATCTAAATTTGTGACAGAACATTCCCATCCTCTACTAGCGATGCACGAGACACACTGCCTTCATTCTAATAGGGTTGTTGATTGAGCTTGTTTCACCCAAGCTAATATTATGCACAGCATCGGAATTGGCACGAGTAAATAATGGACTACATGGTTTACCAGTCAGGTGAATTTGAACGTGTTGGATTCTAGCTCACTGATTTGCGTAACCATTTCACTCGAGAACGCAACGTGGGGATAGACATCATTGATTCAGAGACTTTGATTGCACACTTTGTGACGAAGGGGGAGCTGGATGTAGATTTATATTTTTGGTACACAGTAGATTCTGATATGCGTCTGTGCAACATGTTCTGGTCTGACTCAATTGGACAATTCGATTACAGTGTTTTTGGCGACGTAGTGGCATTTGATGCAACATACAAAACTAATGCTTATGGAAAGCCTCTCGTAATATTAGTAGGTGTGAACCATCACTATCGCACAATGATTTTTGGAATGGCATTGATTGGAGACGAAACCGTGGATACATACACATGGTTGCTGAAGACATTTTTGGACGCAATGAATAATAAGCAGCCTCTTTCAGTTGTCACGGATGGAGACAAAGCAATGCAAAGGGCAATTTCGGTTGTTTTCCCCAGCATTAACCATCAGTTATGCACTTAGCATTTGAGAGGAATGCTCAAGCAAATTTGCACGACGCTGATGTTGTGAGGGCATTCACAAGTCTTATGGTTGGTGAATATAGTTCGTCAGATTTCGAACTCCGGTGGAAGCGCATGGTCCACAAGTTCGGCCTTTATAGTAATGCGTGGCTGCAAACGATGCATGAAACAAGAGAGTTTTGGGCAGAAACATTCATGAAAGGGTGTTTTTTTGCTGGCATGGGCAGCACACAACAATGCGAGAGCATCAATGTGTTTATCAACAAATACAACAAGGGTCGCCATAAGCTATTGATAAAGCTGTATCAAGAATGTGTAACAACGAGGTCTCGAATGATGTAGCCACTAAATACAGCTTACCAGTTCTAACCACGCATCTCCATGCTATTGAAAAGCATGCCTCTAAAGTGTACACCCGCAAAATTTTTAAGATGGTCAGGGAACAGATGATAGAGTAGGGAGGACTTAACATGATCAAAAACATGAACTACAGAGATAAGCGTATGTAAACAGTCACGAAGTTCATGCATCATGAAGTGGCATGGTTGGTTGCATACGACTACAACCACGATCACATAAAATGCTCATGCAACTTTTTTGATGGCACTGGACTTCCTTGCAGTCACGCATTCTTTGTGATGAAACAAGAGAATATCATAACCATTCCAAAGTCGTTAATTTTGAAGAGGTGAACAAAAAAGGCAAAGATCGGGATCAACTGTAACGTTCAAATGCATGACTAGTCTGATGACATGGCATCGTCGATTAGGTATGGAGCATTGGTTGCCTATTGTAGCAAAGTTTGCCTGTATGGGTCTAAGACAGAACTATGTTACAAGGTGGCAACCGAAGACATAACGCATCTGGCTCATCGCCTTCAAGAATTGGCATCGGTTCATTACCAAACAGAGTTGGGTATGGGAGGTAGGAAAGGTAAAAGACAAATAATACAGGATCTAGTGGTTGCCAAAACTAAAAGAGGCGTTTCAGGGGGAACAAAGGATGCAAAAGATAGACGATGTGGTTTATGCAAAAAATAGGGGCACAAGAAGAGAACATGTGCGCAACACGTATCTGGACATTATAATTATGGTTCAGATAAAAGGGAGAGTGATGTTGCACTTGAATATTCCGATACAATAAACTATATGACCAGTAATTCTTTCAGTGAAATCGCAAGTGAAAATAGTCACACTATTGACCTTAGTCCACCTAACATTGTCCCTTCCCTACATTATAATAATGCCCACTCTCATGTGGCAAACACGCAACGACCATGGTGGTTTCCAGGTATATATTCACAAGTGCTCATGCGTGTACAATTAAGTGAATATATAAAAGATGTAGCGTAATTTTTTTTATAGGCAAAGATTTGAACATTTTCAGGTATGCAGTAGTATCGCATGCGCAACCACCAAGAACGAAGTGGGCCGCTCATGATAACTTTTAAACAAGTTCAAGAAAAAGCGGAAAGTACATGTATTGGTATTTTGTTGTTGTCGTTATTACAGGAAACAAAACAAATATTCTTATGGCGCCGAGACTTTTTAAAACATTCAACTATGAAATTTTGTGGTTTATTATAATTGTGGATTAAGGTCTAGATGTGAATATGATGATTGCTTAACAATTTAATTAGTAGTTGAGGTATTATTGATGTATCTTGGGAAATTTTTTTTTGGCTGTACTTTGAGGGGCAAAAGCCCCAGGCCTTAAGGCAGGCGCGGTGGCTGGAGTCTGGCCAGGGGTTACATTTTTTTTTTGGCTATAGTTGATGGGCAGAAGCCCCCAGGCCTTAAGGCAGGCGCAGTGGTAGGCGCTTGGCAAACATAGTTTTTTTTGTTTTCAGTACTAGTGAAGGTGTTTTGGACGTGTGATCGATAATGATGTTAAACAATTCATGGAAAATTAAATAAATAAGATTCTTCTTCAGGAAGAAAGAGATAGATAAAATATATATGTGATATTTTGGCAGTTCTTTTGCAAGAGAAATAGGAAGAGAATGGGGCTAATTAATTGTAAAACATATTATTAAAACCAAGTATTGTTTTTTGTCAAAAAATATATGGATTTACATTTTTCTTTTTTAAATTCTGCGAATTATATGGGGAAAAAAAGTTAAACTTAAGTAGTTAGTGAAAAATGCTTTCAGTTTGGATAATAAGTTAAACTTCTTATTATACATTAAGAGTCAGATTATTTAATTATTCCTTTCATGCCTTCTTGTTTGGATTGACTTATAAATGCAAGCTGGTTAATGTCGTTTACTTTTATTTTCTATTTTTTGTGAAATTCTTGAGTTCTCCTTCTTCATATTCTCTTATATTTGAAAGATGTTGCATTCTCATTGCTGGAGATACAAAATTCCAGTTTGCAATGTAAGTTCCCAAACCTTTTTTGCAGCTTACTGGCATAGTGGATGTTTTATTCCTATATGTTCACAACTATTTTAAAGCTTTTTCGATATTTACTTTTCAGCGAATTATTGTTTGTTTGTCCCTTAAAAATTGAATTTGGTGGTTTATTCTGCTTATAACATTATTTGCTTGAAAAAACATAAATACTGTATAAACACATATTGGTTAAAAACAGATCGTTTACTGAAGGTCCTACAAAATGCAGAATAAACTCCAATACCAAATTATTTTACTGGAGTTGTTAGTTTAAATTTGACAGACGTAGGGTTGGCCACATCATTACAGTTTCCGTTTCGATTTTCCTTGCCTCTTAATCGGTGCCTTCCTATTTTTTGGATGCGGTGTATCGGTGCGGGCCCCTAAATATGAGAAATGCATTTGCACTGTTTTGATCAGTTGTCCAGCACCGTTCATGCTGGGAGTCAAACTGCAAGTGATAAATATTAGTCAGACAAAACATTATAACCAAAACAAAAATAAATATAGCTGCATACACGTCGATAGCTTACCAATGATAACTCAAAATCAAATGACTACATATACTTGACAACGTAAAAACTGCAATCGAAACTCTTAAATTGAGTGGAAACGTTGTCCAGTTTACGTATGGCAAATGAGGCAAAAAATTTATCACGTCGGTACACTCTAAAGACTTCTTCGGCCAGGATAATATCTAGCACCTTCAACTAAATAAACAAACAAACAAAATGTATGGTAAAAAATGACAATAACGAATTGTGCATTGCACACATTGCAGACTTTGACACCAGAATTTCATCAACATATATAAAATGAATAACCTAACTCACAAACAGGTTTCAGTTTATTGAATAAATCGCATACAACAAGCAAAAATATCTGCATGATATTTCCAACACGGTCAAATCGCAAAATGCAAGCAAAAGTTTAATTTACAATGAGATGCGCTTCATTTCCGCACCTGCGTTTGGACATCGCACTCGTAAATGAATCCCATATCTCATAACATTTATCTTTCACAAAAACAACGATTAGGAACCAGTGTAAATTTTCGTCATTGATAGGGATGTAAATCTAATTATTTAAAAATAACATAAATTCAAGAAAACACCAATGCCATGTGTACAGAAATGGAAAATCACTCTAATTAAATAATTAGAACACAATTATATGTCAAGCACGATAATGTGCATCTAAGTGGGGTTCAACAAACCTTTTCAAAAAATTCAAGCTTTCCACAAAATTTGTCAAAGAATTTCCAATTGCCTGCGAATTTTAGCATTTCCTCACGATTACATGGTAATAAGCATCGGTTCAAATGTATTTAAATTTCCATACCTGAAAAGCAGGGGTTAGAAACCACTGACGGGTTGATTTCGCACTGTGCTTGGCTCTTTCACGAAATGTGAAAGCTTCCACGGCTAGATCAATTATCTAAACTCAATAAAACCAAATGACAAAATATAAGTGTATTAACCAAAAACAAAGACAAACAAGTGTTTTTAAGCTGTGCTAATGAAATAAGGGTTATAAAAAATATGTACACTGGTTTGGAAACATTCTTCGGGCCCTAAACATAGGATATCAGCTCGGGTAGTAAATGAAAACTCCGTCTGAACAAGAATCTCGCTGCAAAAACACAAATACAACCCAAAAACAAGTAAGTGTAAGTATGGAAAATTGACTCTAAACTCAACCCCATAAATAAAATAATAAGTGCCTCGTTAGAAAACTAATCACGATTAGTTTTTACCTTTCGTCGAGACTTTTATCGAAACATTTTGTAGGATATTTATGCACGACACTGGAAGCTCACTGCGAACATTAAATGGGACAGCCTTGGTAATGTGCCCCTCACTAGGGGCACGCTAGACAACAAAAAACCAGCCTAGCATAAGACATTTCATACACATACAACTCCACAAGTACACTAACTTGAAAGAGATGGCAAAGAAATTACATACATCAACGCGGGAGAGGAAAGAAGCCAGAGCACTCAAATGGCGGCCAAATTGCCCATATTGGTCTCCCAATGACGAAGATTCATTTGGAACCAAAGCAGCTACCTTTGCATCCTTATGGTATTCCGATTCAGTTGATATGGCTGGTATGGCCCGAGGAGTATGATCGTTGCGTAGGGGAGTCTGCTTGGGGGAGGAGGGGGAGACCATGCTTTCAAATCAGATGGACCTTCACTGTGGGATGCATGTGCTTTGCCTGTACCTTCTCCCATTGGAGTGTCCTGGACTAAGGATTCCTTTAACGCAGCAACGGATTGCGCTAATGCCTCTATATCATTCTGCACAGCTCCGTGCATGGTTACAAGCTCATCCTTTACCTCTTTTTTGAAGCAGGCCAACTCCCCGCTAATTACTACCACCTTCTGGGTTAGCGTGGTGATTTTGTGAGAAACGTCGGTGGTAGATTGGCACTGTGATGGAATATTGACGGTTACGTCAATTGTTTGTGGCTGGGAAGACTAGCCTCCATCGTGGTCAGCCTCTTCCGCACACTACAAAAATTTGAAAATATATGAAACTCATAGCATAAATATATGAATACATGATGACCCATGAAATGTGCCTTGATGCTTATAATTGTTAATGGACAATTGAAGACTGCATAAGTACACAAATACTCACAGGTAATTAAACCAAGCTTTTGATTTACGCTTTGCACTGCGTTTTCTTTGAGACTGGCCTGCAATAGATGCGTCTGGCACGACACGGTGGTCACTGGTTGACTCCTGAATGAAACAGCCAACAGGTTTAATAAATTTGGCATTCAATAATTCACTCAACTGAAAACAATTCATTTAGAAAGTAATGTTATCCACAGTGGGAACTGTGGGACAGGTCATATCTAACTTTGGAACCGTGGACAACGACCATGATGCTGAAGAAAATGTCAGCTTCAGAAAAACACAAAGTGGCGGCTCGAATACAGTCAATTTAAAAACTTTCAAAATGCAAAAACCTACAAATTATACAATGAATATATACATTCATGTTCATAATTATATCATATCATATGCTTCATGAGTGTTAATAAGGAATAAGTACCCAACGAAAATTATAATTATAATCAGCTCATTAGTTATACAATCGATTGCAATGTTATTAATTAAAATCCAATGAAATGTTAAAAAATGTTTTGGTCATTATGTGGAAATAGAAAAACTATGGTGCTTTGCATACCATATGAACTATCCATTCAAGGTCAACTGATTAAGGATAGGGCTTGTTAAAAAAACGTAACCTCACTGCCACCCATACTCACTGCCAAAAGCATTTCACACACCAATATATGCAACTAAAAAATTACTGAGAATAAAATCTAATCGAGGAGTTACTTTAAAAAAATACTAAAAACAAAAAGAAAGGGAACGAAAATGGAGTGCAGTTAAAGTAAGCCCCTTCCTTTGACAACAATAAAGATTAATAAGATAAGAAGCTAAAAATAAAATCACTAAGAACCATCAAATTAAAATATGTGCACTTGCTAGAATAGGAAAGTGCAGGAATGGATACTTTGAACGACTTCTCCTAGTGGTGAAACAAAACCTCACACCAACATATATTTCAAGTATACAACAAAGGCTATTCTAGTCATTAAGTGAAGAATGAAACTAAACTGAAACATCAACAACCTAGATAATTAAAATATGTGGTTTAGTACAAAAGTATAAAAATGGAAAACATGACAACCTTACTTGTACTATATGATTTACCTTATAGTGGACAAATTACCAAACGTTTTTACTGAATTTTTTAATTTTCAAAAAAACAAAGATACAGTTATGTCATTAACAAGCATTGACCAAACTCCAATTATAGCATTCACCAATAAAAAAAAATTTGATCTGAAACATGAAAAATGAAAAAAAAAAGAAAAAAAGAAAAGAAAATGTTATATGCTATCCAAAATAGAAATTAATAAACTTGATAATTAACAACAACAAAAGTTCAAAGAACTTCCATAATCTACTTGGATGCTTCAGATCAATAACTCTCAACCCTTACATTAATCCGCACCAATTAAATCCATCAAACTTAAAAAATCAAAACCACTAAATTACTGAAAACAAAATCAAGCAAATTTGCAAATAACTAAATAAGACTAATAAATACCTTTGGGAGTCCATGACTGATCGGACGGTCTAGACAATAGGAGATCGTAAGGTAATTCGAGCTGTAGATCGAGCTTGCCTTCAACCATCGAGCAGTTGAAAAGTGACGAAGTTGAGAGCGGCGAGATCGAAAGCGCACACTGGAGTGAAGCTCTGCTGGTACAGAATCGAGTGAAGATCTTCTGGTGGTAGAGGATGAACAACGGTTGCCGAAATTTACTGCAGATGCGTCGGGAGGCAGAACATGGGACATAAACGCAGGGAGCAACCGTCGCGGGAAAAGAAAGAGGAGCCAAAATTATGAAATTAAAATTAGCGCAAGAAGGTATAACATAAATGAAGGTATAATAGGAAAATCATAAAAAAAATAAGGGATAAATTCGTAAATTCGTAAATGCATAAAATAAAACAAAATAAAATTCAAATTTAACCGGTTGCCCGATCACCCCAACAGGGGGCTCATGCTGGAGACCCCATTAGGGTTTCACCGAAATCAATCCCTAGATTCGCAAGCTTGAGGACATGCTTTCAGATTTGACTAGACTATATTTTTTTGTTTTTTTGGCTGACTAGGCGATGGTTTAGTAAACCATGCTTTTATGCTAGTTGAATATTGATTTTGGATGTGCCCTTTATTTTGGTAGCTCTTTGTTTAATTTAATTACTAGTACTATGTGTAAGCACTATCATGTACCCCTCTTGTTATAAATGATATTGAATTCCATTGTTTTCATATATTTGCTGCATAGGATCAAGTCATATCTTCTTCTTTTCTCTTTTTTTTTTTTCTTTTTCTTTTTCTAAATTATATCTGTTTTTCTTGACATGGTATAAGTGCACTAAAGGTAGAAATATTAGCACGATATTCACCTTTTGTGTCATCCTCCATTAGCTCGAAAACCAAAAAATTTATCATATATAATATAAAATTAGAGACATATTAATGTTGTCAAGCTCAATGGTTTTTGGCTTGATGGCAACCACACATAATGAGAAATCCTTGTTGTGTATGTTATATCCACAAATTTGTTATTGATGGATCTTGACCTCAAATTAACTTCATATTTATGCGCTTTCAAGTAAAAATAATAATCCAACTTCTTTCTTCTTTTTTTCTTTTTTTCAAAATGATAAAACAAATGAAGATGCTAATAAAGTTATTACTTTGAGCTAATCAAAGTTGCATCTTTTTTATAATCAATTTTAGTTGTATTTGATATGCATGAAATGGATTTGTTGGAAGGATAAATAAAAAATGGATTTGTTGAAAGGAAGTTGTTCCTCCACCACTAACTATAGAGATTATATATGATTATATTTATCTTTGCCATTTTCTTTGAAAAGTCAGGAAAAAAAAGGTTGTTCTAGCTATTAAGATACTCCATGACCAAGTTGTTTATGGACACATTGTTGTGTTTCTGCTAGAACTGCTGGTCGGAGTGGATGAATATTTTTTTCCTGAAAATATTAAGAAGAATCACATAGAGTTGTTTATTATTAACACCTCTTTATATAGATGAAGTAGCAATGCCCGATTGTTAGATAAAAGACAAACTTATTTTAATTTTATGATACAAGGTTGTGGCATTAACTAGTTGCAATGGGAAGGAGAGGGATATGAGGTACTAAATAAGATTATAAATTAAGTTTTTTTTTTTTTTTTTTTTTTGTACAGATCATTGGGCCCGTTTAATGAAAAAAAGTCCATTATTTTTTGTTTATTGATTTTTGCCCACTAATTCACAACCCATAAACTCATCTTTTTCCATTTTACCCGTCTCCAAATTACAGCCATTAGATTCGCCTCCAGCTCACTGTCCACCCTTTATAACCGAAATTTTCAACCATTTTTTCCCCATATGTTTTTTTCCTTCTTTTTTTTAATCATTTTAATCGTTAAAAAAATGGCACCAAGAGCTTCTTTACTTCTTTTTTTACCTTCTTTTTCTTTGTTTGAAAAATAAAAAATAAAAAGCAATTGAAAATTAGAATTTATTATTTCTTCATATTTTTCCTTCCATATTTATTTTTGCTTCTTTGTCCTTCCATATTTGACCAAACTGATTGGTATAGCTAAGACTAATGGAACTTTAAAAGTCTGCAGTTTTTATTTTTGGTTTTTGAATTTTAACTTTTATTTATGATTTATGTTTTATGGCCCTGATCGGGCGATCTCGGGTACCCGTCCAGACCAAGCAGTCCCAAGTTCCAACTCCGACCAAGCGGTCTCGAGTTCTGACTCGACCGAACGGTCCTTGATTTCGGCCACAACTGAGCAATCACGAGCTTTGACCCCAATTGGGCAATCTCAGCCACATCTGGACGTGCCAATATTGGCAATCTTAGGTTCAAGGTTTGTTTGAATTGTCATGTATCCTGGTATTATCAAGAACCAAAAAAAAAATTGAAAACTAAAAATGAAAATGACTTTTTAACATTTTTTTTTAAAGAAAAGTGAAAATTATTTTTGTTTTTAAAAAAAATAAAAATAGTTATCAAACACATTTTTGTTTTTAGTTTTTTAAAAAAATAAATGAAAATAGTTATCAAACACATTTTCATTTTTGATTTTCAAAAAATTCAAAAACAAAAATCAAAAACCAAAAAAGAATAGGTTATCAAACGGCCCATAAGAGAAGCAAAACCCAAAGAAAAACCTAGAAAACATGGCTCACCTCCTCCCTGCCCTCCCAACCTTTTATTTGCCCTTTCCCCACCCTTTGACAATGAATGTTGTTTTTTTTTCTTTTCTTTAGCCTTTTGCTCATAGCAAACAAAATAAAAATAAAAAAGGAAAGAAAAAAATGGGTTGGGTAGGAAAAAAATAAGAAAAGAAAGAGAAAGATAGAGGAAACCTTGCTGAAAAAGAAAAAAAAAGAATTTTAGGAATGCAACTGTAATATATATATATATATATATATATATATATATATATATATATATAGAAAGATACA
>QANX01007206.1:76557-114187 GCA_003254975.1 Ochetophila trinervis | reverse complement strand
CGGAGAGGAGAGCCAAAAGGGTCAAGCAACAACACTACAAAGCCTGAAAGACAACCTTCTTAAACAATCGGACAAAACAAAATTTGACCTCAAGAACATAGAAACCCAAACCAATCTTAGCCAAGAGTAGCAAGGCAATCAACCACCACAAAATTACACTCTTTAAAAACATAACTAATCGAAAAATGAGGATGCTAATTACTAAAAATTAATTCTCTTGCAGCTCTCAATGATCCGTAACAAGGATGCTTTGCCTCTAGGCCATTTTTAATCCACGAGACCATGATAGAAGAGTCAGATTCAACAAGGACTTTAACAAAACCCAACTTTTAAACAAAGTTTAAAATATCTTATACAATTAGGGTGTATAAGATAGTTATTAGTTAAAAACCATAAGAGGTTAAAAACATCATCAGCACTTTGAGTAGAAAAAGGAAAAGGAAAACTCGTCCATTCTCATACTGAGTTATGGAAATTAATGTCAAATGAGGAAAACAGAGGGGGTTTTGGCGGCTATGGAAATTAATGTCAAATGAGGAAGGAAAGTTGAGCACCTACCAGACTTTGATATCTTCTTCGCTTAAATAAACTCAACTTCAAAAGCAAAGTAAGTAAATATATATATATATATATATATATATATATTTTGTTCTTTTTCATTTTTTATTTTTTTTAGAGAGATTAGACTTTCAATACATAGAAGCAAAAAAGGGACAAAAGCAAAACAAATAAAACGACAAGCGCATAATAAGAAATCTTATTGCAGAAAAAATAAAAGAAGACAAGTAAAGGAAACACTAAGAGGAACTACTTCAAATTTTTTTTTATTTTTTTGTCTTTTACTTTTCTTTTATTTTCTTTTTCTAAAGATTAAATGCAAGGTAGGAGATACAAATTAAAAATGAATCGTGTACTCTTTAAAGGTATGAATGAGAATTAAAAATTTTAATGCATAAGCATATAGTTTGCAAAAATTATACACAAAAGATTAAAAACTAAAAATAAATATTCAACTACAAAAGAACTATATAACTCGAGTCGTTCACAAATAATCACGACATGTTTTGCTTTTTAATTCTTTTTCAAATTCTTCTACTTCAACTGGAGAAATCAAATTTATTATGAGTGTGTGTGTGTGTCTCAACGAATTCTTTAAGCCAACAATTAAAGAATTATGTTCTAAAAGTTTCTTATTCAAGATTTGTAAATAGAAAATTAAAAATAAAATAAAAAGAAGACAAAATAATAACCAAAATGAAAAAGCAAGAAAACTAATCAATGGGGATATCCTGCAAAAGCATACCTTGTAATTTCTTGCGATTCTTTCAATGAATAAAAAGCAAAGGAAATCTCATTTAACGACGACGACTGCCAGCAAAAATGGAGTTTGAGAGTGTCAACGCTTGAGGTTGCGGGGTTGCTTTCCAAGCTGATTGACCGTTTACTAGCAATTTTTTGGGATTGCATTTAAAAAAATTATTTATTATAGAGTGATAATGTTCTATAATAAAATAATATTATAATATAGTATATATAAAATGAATAATGTTGGTATATAGAATGAGTAACATTTAGTTGATAACAGATAATATTTATATATAATAAATAAAAATTTAATGATAATTTTAAATAAAAAAAATTGCATTATAAAATTTTAAGATCATTTAATAAAAAAACAACTAACTAACTGCAGCGGATCTAAAAATATTAATAAGAGGATCGAGCTGAATTTAGAAATTATATTCCACATTTTATTTTTTACAATTTTATTATTTATGTTAGGCATTATGATGAGATTGGAATTCAAAATTATTGTAAAAAACAAAGGTTTTGTTACAACTCGGCCGGCCTCCACACTTCAAATTTTTTTATTACAATTTTTTTTGTTACAGTTAGGAATATTAAAATAATTTTTTTTGAATCGAATAAAAATAAAAATAATATTTTATAAAATTACATGAGATAAAATTTAATGTAATAATTGCAATATTAAAAAGAGGGAATGAAAAGTTTGTAAATCAAAGGAAAAAAAAAATAAGATTGTTGCTTTGATGAATAAAATCTTTTTTCTCATGTTGAACTGTGTGGACTAGAAAAGAAAAAGAAAATTCAGACGCAGGAAATTCTCAATGTATTATTAGTTTATTATTTGAAGATTTTAAGAGAGAAAAATATAACAAAGAAAGTAGTTGAAAGTCTTACCTTCTCCACAAAAAAAACTAAAGACCATGAAATATGGTGATGATCCAACTCAAGTGTCTCTTGGAAGTTGAAGAATTCCAAAGCAAAAACTTTTATTTCAGTACTGTCCACCACATCAATCTTTCTTAATGAAGGCCAACTTGAAGCATATAGTTTTTCAGAGCATATAGTTTTTCAGACTCCTCCATTCAAAAGCATCAACTCTCTGTAGGTCTTTCAAGGCAAAGATTCCTATTTCCAAAGAATACTGAGTTGGTGTTGACTTACCATCATCATATTTCCTCTTTACCAACAATTTTTTCTATCCCACAAATTCCAGTATGCATCATATGAAGTTGGAAAAGATCTTTGGCAACAGGTGGAAATATTGATTTCATAGTTGGATATTTATAAGAGTTCTTATAAGCATCTTTGCTCCACATATATCTCTGCGTTGATAAACAATGCAAGTCCAAAAATATTTGAACATGTTGCCAGTTTTTGACAACAAAGTAGCTCTTCAACATTTGGCATTTGGAAATTCAAATACCTCTTCTACCATTTCACAACCATCTACTTGTAACCATGTTAGATAGTGGAGTCTTCTCTGCATACTAGAAGGAAATATCTTCATTACATTCTTGCAAACATTCTCAACTTGATAGTTACTTGGCTCATCTGTGGGATTTTGGCTGAAGAAACTGAGAGAGATTAATGACTTGAATCATAGAGGGATCTCACACCATGAAAAAGTATAGAAATAATTAATGACATTAAGCTTGCCATCTGATTAGCCTTTGTAACGGTGTAGTAAATGATATACATACATGTAAAACCAACCTTATAGATAATTTTGACAGTCCCTTAATAAAAATGATATCTTCAGTAATAATTATAAATGGTGGTATTCCCTCTTAACCATATTGCTCTTCCTAATCTTACAATTACAACACTCACATTCAGACAATAAACATTCAGAAAGAAAGTAGTTGAATCAGGTAGCAAAATTTCCTAGACATTTAGAAACTTGTATGAACACAGATCTATCTAACTACAACATAAAAGGGTGGATTTCTATATAAGCCAAGCCAAATGACAGACGGAACCAGCTCATACAGGGTCCTGCCTCCATGACTTAATTTTCCAAATTAAGCATTATGCAGTTAACATCACTCCAATATCCAAAGAATCTCAAACTTTGCACAAAATTTCTATGACACTGTCAGCAGAGTCCCATATGTTTCTAGGACATTCCCAAAAATTACATTAAAGTACCTGCAAGAAATAAATTTCTATAATATCCACACAAGGTATCAAAATTCCCCAAACTCCACCTCAAGTTTTTTAATCACAGAAACAACAATTCTCAATATAAAACAGAAATTCAACAACCATCTCATAAACAGCTTCCATAAGTCCAAATATTCATAACAACCATACCAAACGTAACATCTCTTGTCCATACACAAATACAATTCCAAAATAATCAACAACAAATAAATTCTCTTACAATCCACAAATTTAAAATAATCATACAACCTTCGGAAAATTTAAACTAAACTCTTAACAAAGAAAACTAAGGCCAACTCCATATCCTGCGCTTGCCAGTAGCAACAGGATTAACAACATCCTCAGAAGCGCCTGGGAAGGAAAAATAAAGCAGGAGGGGTGAATATTTTCATACTTAGTGAGCGGAAACTACTACTACATCATAAAATAAATATTTATATGCTTATATGAGAAAAGTGGGAATTGAGCCAAAGCTATAACCTGCATCAGATAGTGGTGCCTGCTTGAATCATAACTTCTCACCTCTGCAAAGAAAACTCTCCTCATGAACAATGATGCTTCCAGTACCCACCAGTACAAACCTGTGATTCCAGATAATTCATCCAAAAACTGCAAAGCACAATCCTATAAGATTAGATATTATTGGCCTTCAAGACCACTGCCACCATGTCATAAAAGCATGAACCAGTACAATGAAACCCCGACACTCTCACATCTTTGCCTTTATGCTTCTAGCACATAATCCCTCACTCCTCACCCCCTCAACTAAACTCCAGGATTCAACAATCTCTCTTTGGAAACTCCTACATATATCATCACAGCAAATTCAACTTTCTCCAACACAATATATATGATATATGTTGCATAAACTATTCGTAACATCAAGTACATTAACGGAAATTGTAGTATATTTTACAATGCACAATATGCTTTGCAAACGCTTATCCTATATGTATTATACATTAATATATATAAATGTCCAAGATTTTTTTTTTTTTTAATGTAAAGTAGAGAATACTTATTGTAAATCTGTATCACTTTTATCAAAAATAGGAACTGAAATAGTGTAACTTACTTTTTATAATTGGTATTTAGCATCCATATATAAAAATACAATGAATGAGCTAAACATCTCAAAATCAGAAAACATTATTTTTTAAACAATAGAGATGAGATGCATTTTAATTAGAAACAACAAAAATATAAAGGCATTATTAAATTGGAACACAGTTGGATGGTTTAATAAATTTGTGATAGTGTTCTTCAAACGTAAACAAGATTTTTTTTTAAAGGACTTTTATTTTCATGTGATGTCCCATCAGTTAAAATAAACAATAATATCTCAAAACTTCATTATACTTGGTTTCCTTGAAGACCCAAAGAGAAACCAGCAAGAACCACATAGGTACCAAATGCCATAGGAATGAAAGGAATTCTTACAAATAATTAATATATGGTGATCTGTAAATCTTCTGCATGCTTAATCTTCAAATTCATCATCATCAAATTCGTCATCAAATTCATCATCAAAATCATCTTCTTCATCATAGCCAAAATTCTGATGCAAAAATTAATAAAGCCTTTAACTTTAGAAACATAACTGACCAAAAATCTCTGACATTCATTACAATAATAAAAGTGGGAACATAGGAGAGAACTGTATATGCACACATTGTGAGAAAAAAACTTACAACAAAATAAATTTGGAGAATGAATTTGTACCTTGTCTGTGAAGAGTTGCTGTGGTGCAGTTCTAGAATGGCTCTCCCAGTGCCGTAATATGGTGCGATTTATGATGCTACTACCACCATACATGGTTGTATCATTATCCAGGACAATTTCATGAAATTTTGGGCTGCTAATTATGTGACCATGTTCAGAGAAACTTTTCATTTCAAAGCACCTTGTTACAAATAGACTTCCTAAATCTGGAAATCCAATCATATATTTCCCGGAATAGAAGCTCCTGAGGCTTGGTAAGTAACTAAGTGTCAAAGTTTTCAACCGACCAAACACAATTTCACCTTTTGTATCATAATCACCATCTTCTTCCGTGTCTGCAATTTTTTTTTTACCTAAATTATAAATTCATCAAAACCAATGAACTTTTCTTAACAATTAAGCATAACTAGCAAGTAAAAAGCTTACATAGTAGTATAAACAGTTCAATTTTTTTTTCTGTTTTCAATTAAACAGTTCAAAACCCACATCCTATTCTTTTCAATAAAAAAGAAAGAAAGAAAAAAGTATTGGTTAATCTCCACTTGATCATAAAACATATTGGTATTAGCTCAAAATTCAGGATTCATATTAAAATTAATTTAAAAAATTAGTTTACAATCAAGTACCTCCGCATGCGCACCTGGCATTGAAGCAATGGATTCAGACAGTTAATTGGGTGGTTAGATGTCCTGGTTGTTCGACAGACAGATTTGAGAGAGCGAGATCTGAGATAGAGAAAAAGTAAAAAAGAGAATTAAACAGAGATTAAAAAGTGTTTGAGTAATATACATAATGATATTGAAAGCATTTTGCTTCAAAATATAATATTCTCCTTCAAAACTGTACATTCTTCATAATCAGTATTCTAGTACAGATAACCCCTCAAACTAAACTTTAGAATTTTATTTTTTCAAGTTTACATTTGTTATATAGTTTTGAAGATTTCAAAAACTAAAATAGTAAAATTATGACATGACTGAACAATCATAGTATAGAAATATGGTTCTATTAAGATCTGTCAATGTACCTTTCTCACAGAAGAGCTGTTGTAATGCAGTACAAGGGTGACTCTTCCAGAGCTCTGATATGACAGTATTAAGATTCATGGGAGCATTAACAGCCATGATAGTATTAGCATCATCGATCGCCTTATGATATGGACCTAATGTACATAGTTTATGAAGATTTGGGGTGCTAACTATGTTACCATGTTTAGAGAAACTTAGCATTTCAAAGCAATGACTCACTGTTACTTTTTTCAATTTTGGAAATCCCAACATATATTTCCCTGAATAGAAGCTTGTGAGGCTTGGTAAGCAATCAAGTATCAAAGTACTCAACCGACCAAGAACAATTTCACCTTCCATATCCTGATCACCTTCTTCTGAGTCTACAATTATTTCTTCCATTCTTTTGCAATCACATATGATCAACCTTTCGAGGAATGCCATACTTCTGGCTGTTTGGGAAGTTAGTAAACTTGGCATTCCATGGCATTCTCCGATTTTCAAAGTTTTCAGATTTTGAAATGAGATGGAGGATGAGACTAACTTCTTTATGCTGCCACATCTCAAAATGTCTAAATCTGTCAAATTTTGAAACACTGTTTGTGGCTGTGAGCTCTGCTCCCTAAAATGCAACAAGGTTGGCATATCATGCAGTCTTATTCCACTTAGACGTGAAAGTGCTCCTGCACATTCTTCTTGGTCACCAACCAGGTCTTCATTTTGACTAGAAGATGTAACCTGCAACATCCAATTTTCTAAATTTAGTGTACACTAAACAAACTACAGAGAAAACAAAATCTGTTAACTGTTGCAGCTTATCTAACAACTTAAATCGTTACATGTATATATAGATCGTTACATGTATATACCGGTAAATGAGTTTTAACATATATATAAGCAATATAGCTATTTTCTAATTAGAAAAAAAAAAAAACATGTAAGAATGTGAGTGCTTTTATGGTTAAGTTCAATAAACTCGTTTGGAAAAACTAGACTATGCATGGGAAAGGAAAACAAAATATTAAAATTAAAATAAACTAGAAAAAAAAAATGCAAACTCTCTGTTCATTACCTCATCAATTGAAAATAGGGGTTCCTGGAATGATGAAGTATGTTGATCATGAATCAGCCCACTTGTTTGTTGGAAGTGTAGGAATCTTAAGGACAAATCCTTCACTTTAATAAAACAACTAATTTGCAACCGTCTCAACGAAGGCCACTTTAATGTATGTAATCCTGAGTAAAAACTCACCAATTGAGGAAGATTGTCGAGTGTTAGTCCTTTTAATTGAGGGAATACAAATGTAGGCATTGTCTGATTTTGTCCTTCCTCCTTAGCAACAATGTGCTCTATCCCACAATTTGCTATATGCAGCTTTTGAAGTTGGAGAAGATTTTTGGCAACAGAAGCTGGAAAGAGTATTTTCAGACACTGGCATTTATCAACATTAAGCATTTGGAGATCTTGGAAGGTAAAAGTTCCTCTGGGATCATTGCCCCAAACATGCTTCAATTTTGGTAAATGTGATAGTTTCAACTCTGTCAAATGAAGGGGGATTGTTACCTCCAACGTCTCATGATGAAGACGGTGATCATTATTTGATATTTGGAATTCAAATACTACTTCCAGCATTTCACAATTAGTTATGACCAACTTTCTTAGATTGTGGAGACTTCTCAGTTCGTTAGACGAGAACATCTTCGTTAGACTTTTAAACCCATAAACATTTATTTCTTCCAATTTCCCAAAGATATTTGCTGTGAGTTGGTCTTGACTTATCATAGGTACCATACTGGGTGCACTTAGTCCAACCTGCAGTGTCTCATCAGTCAGCCAAAAACACATTGAAAATTAGTAGAGAATTGGAGAATATGTAAAAAAATCTTCTTTTGTTTTTTATTGGTATGTTAAATAGTGCATGTGATATCCAAATCTATAAAGTTGATTTTAAGAAAACTACTACTTTTTTTAACCCACTTGAAGCATTACAGGAAATAAACAAGAAAGAACTCCAGATAGAAAGAAAATTCTTAATGTTAACTTTTAGATTGAATAACAATATGATGGTTGATTCCCCCCACCCCACCCCCACCCATCGATCCTCTATGAATTGTTTTCTTTCTAATTTTGCACTTTTGTCTCTTCTCTTTCTTTCTATATATACTCTTTCTTTATAGTGTCAAAACTCCTTAATCTTCATAAATATTGTAACTACAATAAGTAATTAACCTTTAAGGAGTTGACTTGGTAGGAAGACAAATTAGTTTGAGTTTGAGTCATTCACAAGCAAAAGAACGTGCTTCTGGATAGCTAGAGTAAGCTGTACTAAGGGGTTTGGGATTGCAGCTACACTGCTTATATGAAGTTCAAAGGATTTTAGTGCCAAAATAAAGGTTTTAGGACTAAAATATGAAATCAGAAAATGCATGTATTCAGAGAAATTGATGCAAAAAGACCCTATTTCATTTGTAAAGGTAATTATATGCATATGTTTACTTAATTTTTTTTTTGTTAATGGAAACTTTTCTGTTTACTAAAATATGTACAGCATAAAACAAATTTTCAAACCATAATTTTAGAAGTAAGATAAATGTAAGAGCATAGTTATGGAAAGAGAATACAATAACAGGTTCTTTGGTTTTTAAAAGAATATTTAATATATGAAAATAATTATTTTTAGCTTTTGTCCAAAAACATAGTAATTTTTATCTTCTTATAAAAGTTTAGCTCTTTCTATATGATAACATTATTTTAAGAGAATTTTTAAAGTACAACCACTTAAAATGGTTGTATTAAAACAATCAGATCCATAAATGAAGTAACATTGTTCGTAAATGATGTAACATAAATGAGGTAAAATTGTCCGTAAATGGAGTAACATTATCAAAATCAGTGATGAGGTAACATTATTTGTAAATGAAGTAACACAATCTTTAATGAGGTAATATTAGTATGTTATTTCATTTATTAATAATATTACCTCATTTATAGACAGTATTACTTCATTTATGGCTAACGTTACCGCATTTATAGATATAGTTGTTTCAGTACAACTATTTTAGTGGTTTTATTGTAGAAAGACCCTTTTTATGTTTTCAATTAAATATATTCTTATAGTCTCGAAATATATATATATACTAATATATTCATGCTATTGTAAAATGTACTTTACAATTTTAGAATCCAGACCATCACTAATAGTCTACTATAAGTGACAAATCAATGATAAAGCGTCACTAATAAATACTATAGTGGCGGTCCGCATTCTAAAATTGTTAGGTATACCTTAAAATATCCAAACTATATATACAGACACACACAAAGCTCCAAACATTACAAAATGATTAGCAGTAAAATTTTCTATTTTTATCAAAACTGCCTTCTAAAGATCCCCATGCAATAAATTATGGCTCAACCAAAGGCAATTATTTTTTTGGCCAATAAAATTTATATGTAAGCATATGTTATTAATTTTAATTTGAAGACAAAAGTTATTTACATAATATATATAAGCACACATATATTTATGTATATATTAGTAATTGAAACTCTTACCGTGTCCATAGAGCCAAGCGTTTCTTGAAAGTTGAAGAACGCCGAAGCAATAACCTTCAGCTTCGTACACTGGCTCACAATTAAACGTGTTAATGAAGGAAAACTAGAGTTATGAAGTCCTTGATAGAAGCTCACGTAATTGATCAGCTTTAGAAGTTTTATTTTCTTCAATTGATGGAATTGGAATTCAGGTGGTACGGTCTCCAATCCTACCTCCTTAGCTACAACATATTCTATCCCACAATCACAAACATCCAAAATTTCAAGTTGGAAAAGATTTTTGGCAACTGAAGCTGGAAAGATCGATTTCAGATTTGGACAGGACTCTGCTGTGACTTCCTTAAGATGTGGAGTTTCTTGGGAATCATTGTATGTTCCTTCAACATTTGGCATTATTTGGATTTCAAATACCTCTTCTACCATCTCGCAATCACTTATTTCCAACATCTTTAGATTGTGGAGTCTTCTCTGCATACTAGATGGAATTATGTTCACTAGATTGTTGCATTTGTGTACTTTTACATATTCCAATTTGGGAAAGGAATCTGCACTGCTGAGTTTGTACTGCCATATCATCTTCAATTCAGCCAAGCCTTCAATTGTTAAAGTATGCAAGCTGGGGAATGCTACCTGCATTATTAATTCAGACCCATTGATGACTCAGAAAATAAGTTCTTATTTTATAAACTAAAACAGAACTAATAATAATTATGATAATAATAAAATAAAGATCTTCTGCTTCTTTGTTTTATTTTATTTCTTTTTAATTATTCTGTTCTTGTTTTTCACTAGCAAAAGTGAATTGTAAATTCAATGAATAATGTCAAACCATTTTTTATCAATCTTAAAAGACAATTATTTTCAAATTAAAAATGTAAGAAAAATGACATAATTATAAGGCAAATATGTACGAAGAAAAAAGAGAGGATCTAGGCCTCACAATGTATATTTAGGACATAAGGAAAATATATATATAATAATTATATGGAAATATGTGCAATTGTCATTGAAAAAGGAAGTAAACATTCAAAATATAAGTATAGCTGATCACCTTGGTGAAAATTAATGGCAGTGGGATTGGACTACTATGATGGTCATGAAGCACACGCTTTTCTTGAAAGCAGGACAATTCGGAAGCCAAAACCTTCACTTTCTCACAACTCTGCAAAACTAGACTTTTTAACGAAGGCCAACTCGAGGTATGCAGTACCTCTTCTACCATCTCGCAATCACTTATTTCCAACATCTTTAAGTTGTGGAGTCTTCTCTGCATGCTAGATGGAATTATGTTCACTAGATTGTTGCATTTGTGTACTTTTACAAATCCCAATTTGGAAAAGCAATCTGCACTGCTGAGTTTGTTCTGCCACATCATCTTCACTTCAGCCAAGCCTTCAATTTTTAAAGTACGCAAGCTGGGGAATGCTACCTGCATTATTAATTCAGACCCTTTGATGACTCAGAAAATAAGTTCTTATTATAAACTAAAACAGAACTAATAATAATTATGATAATAATAAAATAAAGATCTTCTGCTTCTTTGTTTTATTTTATTTTATTTTTAATTATTCTGTTCTTGTTTTTCACTAGCAAAAGTGAATTGTAAATTCAACGGATAAAGTCAAACAATTTTTTATCAATCTTAAAAGATAATTATTTTCAAATTAAAAATGTAAGAAAAATGACATAATTATAAGGCACATATGTACGAAGAAAAAACAGAGGATCTAGGCCTCACAACGTATATTTAGGACATAAGAAAAATATATATATATATAATAATTCTATGGAAATATGTGCCATTGTCGTTGAAAAAGCAAGTAAACATTGAAATTAAATATATGTATAGCTCATCACCTTGTCATCGAATAGAGATGTCATTGTGGTGCAATCCTTCTCTTCTGACTTGGAAACAAAAGTCTTAAACTTAGGGCAATCTTGACCAATGGAAATTTCAGACGAGAACGACACGAGCCTTGGAAGATTTTTGAAGTAGAGACTACTTAGTTTACCGAAGTGCACCTTATCCACTTTTTCACTCTTGCTCATTATTTCTTCCATCATCCAACAATTTTTTATCTCAAGAGTACAAAGCTGTTCGAAATTCACCGCTTCAGCTACAGAAAATAGATTTTTCAAAAATCCGCAACATTCCACCTTCAAACTCATTAACTTGCGAAAATAACCAGAATTTGGTCGCAGCTCGCCATCACATATCTTCTCCAAATTGCAGCTCAACAGTTCCAACTTCTCTAAGTTGGGAAAAGGATCAAACTGCATACATAAACCAGAATTAATTAATTATTATGATGGGACAAAAAGTAAATTATCATTGATAGATTACCTTGCTGAAAATCAATGGCAGTGGGAACGGAGTACTACGATGGTCATGAAGCACATGCTTTTCTTGAAAGCTGGACAATTCCGAAGCCAAAACCTTCACTTTCTCACAACTTTGCAAAACTAGACTTTTTAACGAAGGCCAACTCGAGGTATGCAGTCCTGGATAGAAATACACAAGATTTTTCAAATGTTCCAATTTCATTTCTTCCAATTGAGGGAAAACAAACTCAGGCTGTACTGGTACATGATTAGTCCCCACAGCTTCAACAATTTCTTCAATCCCACAATTAAGAAGATGCAGTTTTCCAAGATTGGAAAGACCTTTGGCAACGGAAAGTGGAAATATTGATTTCAGACTTGGACAGTTGAAAACTTGAACATTCTCAAGATGTGTGAAGGTAAGAGTTCCTCGAGGATCTTTACCCCACACATACACCAGTTTTGGTAAACTGAATAATCTCAAAGAAATCAACTGAGAGGGTATTGTGTCTTGTGTAATTATTTCATCAACACTTGACGTTTGGATTTCAAATACCTCTTCTACCATTTCACATCTATCTATGCTCAACTTTCTTAGACTGCCTAGTGTTCTCTGCATGCTAGATGTAAATATTTTCCTTAGATTGTGGCAATGCCAAACATGTACCTCTACCAATTTGCTAAATACATCAGCATTATTGGCTATTATCTTCCATTTCATGTATGAAATGTAAAAATTCTTCAAGCTGGGGAATGCAACCTGCAGTGCCATTTGAGGAATAAATAATTATCAAGAAAATAAAATAATAACTAACAACTCTGTCATATCATAGATATGATAAAAAGAAGGAACATAACAACATATACAAAACCAGCTACTTAGAACATTTTCAATGGAATGAACATTGCTAAATTTAACATATCACATAAGCAAATATAGACATTGTTTTAAATAAATGTTCTCCAATGGTAATGTCTATATTGAATGTCGAGCTGATATGGCTTTGACATTGTCAAAATAAATGTCTACTTCTGAAAGCTTTGTCAGATATTATCAAGTTTACAAAAATGTAAAATTTTCCTTTAAAATACAATTTGTTCAAAAACTAAAAATACTTAATAAAATATATAATTACTTAATAGCTATAAATAACCTTTTGTGCACATTATTATTGGACAATAATTTTTGAATTGGTTATGCATTAGTGCCACATAGATTTAAACAATGTTTATTTCTATATCACATATACAACAATCCACATTTTCCATTGGAGATGCTCTTACCTTTTCGTTGAATAGAGACAGCAGCTTTTCATCTTCAGACGTGGAAATGAAAGTAAAATATTCAGGGCAGTTCTCCATGTAAAATTCCTTTAAAACTGGAAAGTCAATGTAAATTTCAGAGGAGAATGCTGCGAGGTGTGGAAGATCCTCAATATGCAAAGAATCTAGGTTGGGAAATGACATGATCTTTTCCATCCTTTCACTATTTCTCACTATTTCTTTCATACTCCTACAGCCATCTATCACAATGGATTTGAGTTGTACAAAACTCTTTGCTATAGCAGATGGAAATAGATATTCCAGCGAATCGCATCCTTTTACAACCAATGTTGTTAAGCTGCGAAAAGAAGTAGAGCTTGGTAGAATCTGGTCGTCCCATATCCTTGTTAAATCATGACATTCGAACAATTCCAAATTGTTCAAAATGGGAAGAGAAACCAACTGCAGACACAATTAATTAATTTATGAATGTCAGTTTAAATCATTTCATCAGTTTGAGAAGGAAAAAAAAAAGCACTAATTACTTGATATTATAGAGGTTGCTATTAAGACTAAGATGGGGATGCAATGTTGAAGTGCACTAGCTAATTACTTGAAAAGTAATTAATATTCACCAACTTAAAATATGTATAATACATACCTTGCCGCTGAACAGAGTCATGACAGAATGTAGATCCACTGGTTGCTTTCCCTTTTCAGACCTATTAGAGCAGAAACTTTTAAGCCTTGGAACATTTATCATCCTCAAGGAGCACAATTCAGGAAAATTGCCAACAACTTCCTTGCTATTGTCTCCTTCTTCATGAGAAACTATGATCTCCTCCATCGCGATGCAATTATCAATTTTAATTTCCTTGAGCTTACTCATGGAGAATGGCAGAAGATTCTTCAATCTCTCACAATTTTTTACTTTTATAAGTCTCAATCTTTCAAATGATTCTTTTGTGAGTTTCCCATCACATATCTTCTCGAGATTTCCCAAATTCGTAAGGATCAATTCTTTTAAGCTTCGAAACACACCACGAGGATGATTTTGCGCCATTGAGTTAATCAAGCACTGGACCGTGTTGTTATTTTTCAATTCAAAGATCTCTAATTTTGGAAAACCGGCTTTTTCTAATTCATAGACGAAATTATCCACACCAACAAACTCAAATCCATGTAAAGACAAAATTTGAGTGCTCTCAAACATCATTTTAAGATCATGCTCTCCTAATAGTACTCTGTTTTCATCGAGGTTGCTCAGTTTCAAACATCTTGTAGCACTTTCAATGAGTCGGTGTTCCAATAATTCACATCCTATAGCAATCTTATATTGTTCCAATGTTTTCCCACTGAATAAGTCTTTTGGAATCGACTTGATGTCAACTATTTCTAAATGTAAAGTGGTCAGTTTATCCAAATGTTTTAGCTCATTAAGACTGGCATTTCTTTTGTCCCCATTGCCTCCTTGAAACCGATCCCATTTATGGAAACTATTTCCCAGATACAACTCTTCTAAGGATGTCTAATTTGATATGACATGGGGTTGAATGACTTCAAGGTATTCACAATCACGCAAATCCAACATGCGTAAACGAGTAAGCTGTCCGATTTCTGCTGGTAATTCCTCGATATTGGTGTTTGAAAGGTCAAGAATTTCCAAGTTTTTGAGCCCTCCAATTAAAGATACGTCTTCCACATTATAGCCATACAAACGCAATGTACGGAGATTTCCGAGAGAACTCAAAGATGAAGGTAACTTTAAATACCCAGTCTCCAGATTTAAAACTCTAAGCTTTTTTGTTTTATCAAAAAAATCATCTGAGGCACCTTCACTTTGCAAAATCCAAATTAACTCAAGCTGTTTATATTCCAACCCTCCAAGAAGTAGCTGAGGCACCTTATAACCATAAGGCAGCGAAATTGCCTTTGAGTCTTCAAGAGCTTCTTTTTCAAGGCGATTTACTTCAGCATCGTCTCTAAAAGAATACATATGACTTTTTCTCGCAATTGAGATGACAAAGTCACGGATGACATCGTGCATTTTAACAGTTCGGTCATTGTCACCATCCAATAACAAAGAACGATCTTTTATCTTTGAGACTAAACTGTCCACTTTATCTCTTGCACTTTGCAATGTGTCAACATCTTTAAACTCGCCCCATCCCACACCATCTCTCATCAAATCCTCTATTGATATGCTTTTATCTTCTTCATGCAAACCACAAAGCAAAAGTAATGACTTTTCTTCATCCCCTAAATGATTATAACATAGTTCAATAGATCGGTACACTTTTTCATTGACGTCTTCGTCGATGCCTGCCAGGTCAGATCTCTGTAGCTGTCTCAAGGCAGTCCTCCAAAAAGGCAATTCACGATCTTTCAGTGTACCTGCAATTGTTTCAATGGCTATTGGAAGACATGCACATTCATTAACAATGTCATTTCCCAGACGTAGGAATTCAGAATCTTTTTCAATTGATTCAGCCACTAAATTGTTGAACCAGTCCAATGCTTCAGCCTTTTCTAAGAGTCCAACTTGGAATATCCTGTCAACACCCATTTTAGTAGCCAGCACCCGTTCAAATCTGGAGGTGAATAATATCTTGCATCCCTTATCATCGCTTTCAAAAACTATTCCAACGTCATCAAGCTTAAGTTCATTCCAAACATCATCTATAATTATCAACAACTTCTCTTTGCCCTTCAATTCATTTTTTAGCAAAAGTGCTCTTTCAGGTATGGTTTTCTTTCCGAGTTTTAGATCAAGCCTCTCTGCAATTGTTTCTTGAATATGTTTAATGTCTGGAGTATTTGAAACAGTAACAAGCACAGCATCACTGAATAACTCGTTATTGTCTAAGGCCCTTGCTGAAATTTCTTTGACAAGTGTGGTTTTACCTATACCAGGCATGCCATGCACCCCAATCATTCTGACATTACCATCTTCAAGTGCCTCCATAATTTCAGTCACAATTTTCTTTCGTGTTTCAAACTCTATGTATCTTTTATTTCTGAAATCCATCGGGAGATGGCGAGGGAAAGCGATATTGTTGTCAGACTCGACCTCCCTTCTGATTTTAGCAGCAGAGTCACCCATCTTCTTAGCTGTCTTGCTTAGTCGATAGCGCCGACATGCCCAATTCATACTGCACCTTATGTTTGCGCGGTTTTCATCTCCTAAAAACTTCTCAGCTTGTTTAGTGATTTCCTTTGCTTCGTTTAGTCGCTCCATGGTTTCTTTAGGAAATTCCTTACAATCTCTTGTGGCACGATCAACCGATTCCTGTTTCTCTTTCTCCATGCGATTCAATTCCTGGGTTGCTGTTTTCAGGTTGCCTATGTTACGTTTGTATTGAAACAGATAACCCAGCTCACGAGAAATTGCTCCCACTGTGCGATCGACAATTGTTTCAACAATTGCAGCTATACAACTCTCAGCAATACAAGTCATGTTCGCCTTAAATATAATTCAGAAAAATAAGTCATTATTAAGATATGACCCAAAACTGTAATCATAGATAGTTGCAATAAATAAGGAGAAATTGTTGAAATAAAGCTTCAAACACCTTATTCTTTATTATTATTATNTCAAGATCGGTTTGGTTTAGCAGTTTGGACTGCGACATTTAATTTTATAGTCTAAAATAAAAATTATAAACATACCAAACATAAGAAGAAAAACATAAAATTCATCAAACATCCCAAACAAAGTATAACAATTCAAAATGAAAATTGTAAACATCCTAAGCATAAATAAAAAAACATAAAATATATCAAATATCTCAAACATCCCAAACAAAGTATTACATTTCACAATTCAAACATTGATCAAAAAAATCAAATAAAAAAATATATTAAAAATTAAAAGTAAAACTATCAGTAATATCTATTAAATTAATAATAAAAAATATTAAATATATATATATATATATTAATAATAAAAAATATTAAATATATATATATATTAATAATAAAAAATATAAAAAATATATTATATATTAATGTGCGGTTGAGATTGGTTTGGTTTAAAAACTATCCAAACCGCAAACTAAATCGTTAGTAGCAGTTTGGTTATATACTAAATCAATCCAAACTGTTTTGTTCTATAAACCGAATCAAACCGAACCAAAAGCAACAGTTTAATTCGGTTTCACAGTTTGATTCGGTTTTTGCCCATCCCCACTACTGAGTAGTAGACGAACGTGGGTTCGTTTAGAACCTTCCTATTTGAGTATATCGAAGGAGATTGATTTGGCTTTGTTTTTGAGCATGTAAACGTGGGTTTGTTTATAACTTTTTTGTTTGACTATGCTGACGGAGAAAGATTTGAACTTGTAAATCTGTGTTTATTTTGATGGCTATTTTAGACGAATAGGTCCCAAATTTATTTGAAAATTGCAATATGAGTTTTGTTGAATGCGCATATATATATATGCGAAATTGCCAATACATGCCAGGCGATAAAAGCTTTTTAACGATGCTTTTGGGTAAAAGAGTCTTCAAAAAACAAATACAAAAAAAAATTGTGCCGAACTTATATTTATATATTTACGAGTATATAATATATATATATATAAGTAAGGTATTAATGGTAAACGTACAGGGAGACATGTAGAATCATCAGCCAAGTAATTCAGTAATCATACTGGGGTAACAGATTTCCTATAATAATTTTCTTCTTCTTTTTGTTGGCTAAAAGATTTCCTGTAGTCTTCTCGTGTATATGAAGAGCATGCCCGACAAAAGTGATGAATAGAAAAGTACCTGCTCCAAAAAAATACTAAAGTAAGAGCAAATCGTACTAGAAGCTTTACTTCTATTACAATTTTCTGAAGTAGGATGATTGAATCCATGCATAAAACAAATGGCTTAATTATAATATACTAACTATTTTTAGTAGTTTATCAGTATGTATAAAATTGTGAAAGGATGATAAATATACTTATCTTTTTGGTATGTTACAAGAAGCGGTTCATCTTGATGCATCTTATACTTTTTTCAAATTATTATATATAATAATGATTTCATAGGCTATATAATATATGTTATTATATTATATGGTGATATGATACAAAAAAAAAAATTACTATTTGTCACCATGGTGATCATCGTCAGTGCAACTGCAATTTATATGATAAATTTTAATTAAAAATATTTAATTTTATTTTTATTTAAATACTAAAATTTTAATAATGAAAATTAAACAATGTACTTAAAATTCCACTTATCATATAGCAACTACTTGTAATTCATTTATATATACATATTTTGATAGTAATATACATATTTTGGCAGTAATAGTTTGTATATAACTAAGATATGTGAGATACATATATACAATGTCATGGGCTTTCCAACCTGTCCGGTGCAAGAGAATTCTTCTAAATACAATGCTGATGCAAAATGCGTTTGTGTGAATATATATTTTAACCAAATAAGTGGGTTTAAAATTCTGCTCATCCCTTGCAATGGTAGTATTTCATTGGTTATTGAAAGCAAGTAGAGATCGGAGTTTAATTTTCTGCCAAATTGGCTAGAATACCAATAGTCTTCCAGATTAATTTTAAAATAGAAACTCTTAAATTGATAATAGTTGAAATACGTCGCTTCGAAATAAAATCATAATCCCGAATATACTTTATTATTTGTTACTCGGCCATGTTGACAAAGCTAGAACCACTCCAAGTAATGAAATCTTGGCACGCATGAAATCAATTCAATAAAATAAATATAACCGAATTAAAGGATTATCAATAAGAATTCAAGGCACATATGAGATTGAGAAACCCATCCAATTAATGCTAAAATAAAAAGTAGGTTCTGAAAAAAATAAAAGAATCATTGACTATATAAACTCCATTGAAATTACAGAGCAACACTCCTTGCACAGAAAATCTTTCATGCAGTTCATAAGAGAACTATATGCACTGCAACAAGTTCCAATCAAATTCTTCATGAAAAAGACATGAATCTCTTTAAAGGAGTTCTTGGTTTCGGAGGAAGAGAAGGAGAAGATCTTATAAACGACCAACACCCATCTGTGTGCTCCTTCTTTGATTTCCTTCCTTGTTTTGGTTTTGGTGGCAACAGACTGGCCTTGTGCTCGTAATGATCAGGGAAATTCCATAGTCCAATCATAGAGTTTAAGCGCCTCCACCTCCTTCTTTCGATTATCTACGTTGAATATTTTCCATTTCCACATTAGCATTCTTTGTCATTCCTTTCCTGATTATACATAATAAAAACATACCATTGAAAAAAGTATCTCACTAAAAATCTGAAAAACTTTCCACTTTCTATAACTAATTAACCACCAATATCGAACATGGATCTCTATGTGTTTTAGTGATTGTAGGATTTCAAACACCTAAAACTTCATGCATTGAGTCTAGACCAGAAATATCAAAACCAGAGACCATTTGGGCTCATTTTGAGTATTTATATGTCCTCCGACTTTTAGCTCTGATATCAAATTGAATTATACATTATATATGGTAGAAAAAAATATAGTTAGAAAGAAAGAAGCTAAAAATAATAACACCGCTTGATTTGGTTTATATATTTATTTTATTTTATTTTCTGTTTGTGACTAGTTTTTGGTGGTTGAACTTACCCCTGGATCTGAACCGTAACGATGGCGTCTATGGATAACATTGTTATTATCAGTAGAACTGGTCTGATTCTGAATCCCAAAATCCCTTAAACGGTTTAGCTCTGGCAAGATCACAGTACTCAGGTCTGGCCTATCCTTCCTCCTCAGCTCACAGCATTGCAAACCCAATTTAGCTAATGTTAAAGCCTCCTCAACAGGCCAATCCTCCAGTGCTGGATCAAGCATCTCTGAGAATTTACCATTTTCAATGGCCTCGCCGAGACGGTGGGACAGACCCATTGGAGGTTTTGCTGTAATGATCTGTAATAGTATCACTCCCAGTGAATATATATCCGATTTCACACCAAGCATTCCTGTTTGTTGATATTCTGGATCAATGTAACAGAATGTACCAGCAGCTGCTGTTAGTCTATATTGAGTGACATTGTCAGCTATAGACGGTGGAACAAGGCGGGCTAGTCCAACGTCACTGATCTTGCTCACGTAATGTCGGTCTAAGAGAATGTTGGCTGGCTTGAGATCGCGATGAACCAGAGGCTCTGGTTTTCTCTGGTGAAGGAAAAGAAGGGCAGTGGCTATTTCAGAAGCTATTGTGAAGCGGTTTCTCCATGGTATTGGAGGACTACCATCCTTTTGGAAGAGCCTGTCTTCTAAGCTGCCATTGTCCATGTACTCATACACAAGGCATCCATATTCTGGGCAGGCACCTACTAGGATAACCATGTTGGGATGTCTTATGCAACTGAGAATCTCAACCTGCAAGATCATTGTCAATGTCATGGCTGAAAATAAGAATGAAGGAAAAAAAAAAAAATTAGTGGTCCAAAGGAAGTGAAACTCAAACATAGCATCTGCTTTCTTCTAAAATGGGACTATTAAACCACAATTCAGCGCCATTGTTTTCATAAGTTTGAATTTGTGAGAGGTGGAATGGAATTAAGTTATATATTTTAAGAACCTCTTCGCGTGTAGGCTAGGATGTGGGGTGAAAGACGAACCCACAACTAATTGGACTGATTGTGGGTGAAAGACAAAATCTCCACAATCTATAGGTTTGATACCATATTAAACAACAACCCAACACCATTATTTTTATAAGCTCGAACTTATGAGAAGTGGACTGGAATTGAGTTGTATACTTATACAAAAACAAATGAGATTAGTTTACCTCTTGTTGAAATTGCTTCTGGCCCTGTGATATGTCTGGCCTCAAGACCTTGATAGCAACAGGGGTGTGATCAAGCAAGCCACTAAAAACTGGGCCATATCCGCCTTCACCAATCTTCTTTGAGTGTTTAAAGTAATCTGTAGCAACTTCAATCTCTTGTATGGTGTATCTCCTATACATAGAACTATTCTGTATCTTATCATTCATTGCTCTATTCCTCTCTTCTTGTTCCTGCTTGGCTTTGATCTCGGCAGTTTTTCTCTTCCTGGTCTCTTTGTCTGCTAGTTGCTGTGCTATTTGTGCTGCTTCCATTGCAGCCTTGGCTTTCTGCCTCTCCACTTCTATCGAAGCCATTGCAGCCTCTTCTGCAAGCTTGGCTTCCTCTAACTTTCGTTCTTCGTCTGACTTCAATTGCTGATACTCCTGCGCCTGGACAATTCACGAACCATTTATCAGGTCCTCAAAACACTAACAAACAAGGGACTAGATTAAGATTGGCAAATCAACATATAAATCATCTTATGATATGATCTTACTCTCCGTTTCGCTGCTAGAGCTTCTTTGCAAGCCGAGTTATACATCTCCATGGTGTGTTTCAATTCAAGTTTTAGTCTCCTCATCTCGGCCTCCAAGGCATGCTGTTAGGTGGAGCCATTTCAATGGACATGCACTTGAATTAGTATATATACCATGTACTATCAAAAAATTTAGTTTTTACTATGCAGTCTCAAGTCACAGCGATTTAGTTTGCATAAATTAACATGTAAAATCCATCACAGAAACTCTTTATCTTAAATTTCAGCAATTTCAGAAGACAAACAAGCATGAAAAGCAAGTGAATTGATAAAGAAACTATGTTTTCCAGATTTTGAGACCTATTGACCAACCAAACTCTACAACAAAATATGATGATTGGACTAGAATTTTGATCATAGTGTGCACTTACATTCACTGGAGATTTCGGGGAGGCAGGGTTCTTTGGAGATAAATCTAAATTTTCAGGGTCAATTGCTATGGAACTAATTCGGCTTCTCGGCGAGGAGTTTCCCATAGATGAACTTCCCGATGAGGAACTGTTGATTGATAGTCTTGGTGAATTTGTTACGGAAATCAAATCAACATTTCTATCCAAAGAAATTCCATCTGCAGAGCCCCGACTGTTGAGACTTCCATGACTAGATGCTCTGCAATCGCAACCAAAGCCGAGCAAATTAAGTAATCATGAAAGAGATTGCAAAATAGAATAAAATACTATATGTATATCTTTGGATTCATGAAAATTTGGAGGTGATATTTCCTTGGGATTCCATAAGATTTAAGCCAAGGTTGAGACCTCTAAAAGAATTGTACCTGCTCATAGTAGCTTGATCTGGGACATCAATAGGAGTGTGAGAAAGCTGTGCATTTTGAGAACGTTGCCTAAGAGAAGAAGATGCACCACTTTTAATTGATTGAAGTCGATGAGCCGATCGTGAAGTTTGAACTTTTCCTTTTGATATAACATACACACTGCATGATTCTGGTGCAGATTTGAGCATGCTCGTTGGCACATCTGATTCTCTAAACTTTCTGCACAACCAGGAAAAAAATAACATGACAATTGTTAAAAGAGAGAAGCATAAATTGGACTGTTCAAATATTTATGTAATACATAGTCATTTATTTTCATATGCTTAAAAGTAGATGAATGTAGATGAGAATTTTTGTATATATATATATAATTTTTTTTCTGATGAAGAATTTTCTATCCGGAATTCGTTCTAGACAATACGTATCTAACGTCGGATAGCTGTGATAAAAAATTTATACGCTTATCCATATCCATTGTTCCAGACAAATTTCGGATAGAAAATTTCTGATGAGAAAATTATGTATATAAACATTTAAAAAATGCACAGGGATAAAGAGACCTCATAAGAGAACTGCGGTTGTAAGCGCCAACAACAATATTGGTGATCAAGGGATTGTTAAAAACGTAATCAACAAGTGCACTTGGAACGTCAATGTCATGGAGGACCACTTCCTTTGCATTGACCTGAAGTCCCCATTAATTATCAAAGAAGAAATTTTTTTATGTCATTTACTTATATATATCATCTATATATATATATATATATTGAAGTTGATAAATATAAAATTATAATGAAATAGTTAAAATATATATTACTCACCCCTTTTCGGGCACAATATCCTCGGTAGGGTAGGAAGAAGAGTTTCAACTCAGCTTCAGTTGGTGGACGACCTTCTTTAGGAGCTGTATCAATATCCTCTATACAAAAATCATTACCAAACAATATTATACTCCATCATCAAACACAAATTAATTCCACTGTATATCTAGTTACAGAAGAACAAGTAATGCAATATGGGACATATACATATAGACAGCTCTGTTCTAGTAAGTTCACATATTAATATATCAATCTCATGGCGAACCACGTCCTCCATTATAGAAGAACCCTATGCAATACATATAACCATCATACATAATCATGACATCATTGTGATGACGATGATGATGATGACCATGATGATGAAAACTAAGAAGCAGAGACAGGTACCTACGGGGATGCAAACTTTGGTTACGGACATGAATGAGGATGCAATCAGCAGAGTTTTTCTTGTTGGTGATAATTAGATTATCCACTGCCCATTTCACAGCATGTTGGCTGTTCTTATCTTTATCAATGGCAACCAGGGTTATTCCTGAATTCTCCATCCTCACCGTCACCGTCACCGTCACCGTCACCGTTTTCCTGCCGACCGGAGTTCTTCAGGAACAGAGGAAGTTGTGATGGGAATGTTTCAGAGAAACCCCATTGTTCCGGAGCTTTTTGCTAAACTTGGATGAGAAATTGGAATTTATTGTAATCTTGATGACATACATAACCAACCCAGAAAAAGCTCCTCCTCAAATCCTTGCTAAGTCTTAATGGGATTGGAGCTAAAGTTGTTTTTTTTTACTCTGAAATTTTCTCTTTGATTTTTGGTTTCAAAATTTAAGGTAATAATTAGTTTTATCTGTAAATTAACCTTTAGATAGATTTGATGAATTTGTTTTCCCTCTACATAGACATAGTAAAATTTCAACGCAATCAGTTTCAACTGAAAATCAATCTAGAAAGCTGTACAATTTAGAATTTGATCTGTACAAAAATCTTAATTATTTTTGTCATAATGATGAGGACTTTGACTGCTTTTTGACCAGGTAGATGCGGGTAAGAATTAATACATATGAAGACTTTCTGTTTACGATTCTTACTACTATTTTTAGAGTTAAGTTATGGGATTTTACTAAGAAAAGAAATTTATTTTTTTTATAAATATTTTCCTCTGGAAAACAAAAAAGCCATACTTTTAAGATATATCTGTCATTTTATTTTTCTTAACGATATTTATGCATTGAAAAAACCTTTCACTGTTATGATAAAAATAAATAATAAAAAAGTAAAAACAGCCTCCACTGTTAAAATAACACAAAACTTGTTGGAATTTATCGAGATTTTAATAACAGCATCTTTGCAATAGTTGTGGATAATATTTGAACCTTGACACTGAAAAATAAAAATAGAACAAAAGTTTGACATGGGCAATACTTTTGGGCTTTTTGCTGCATCTTGGTCCTTCATCATAAGCCCAGATAAAATGGTCCCAAGAAGAAAAAAAGAGCTGATTCATGGCTGCTTTTAAGACATAGCCCAAAACCCAACAATTTTTTTAGTGGAATTTATTTTCGTTTTGACTTTCTTTTAACATCAAACATTAATAATTTCATCATACTTTTAGGTAATTTAGTCAAATGCAATAGTTATGAGTTTTTTTTTTTGGTGAATTGACCTATTTATTTTAATGTTTACAGTTTACAGTTTCCATTTTTACATTAATATATTTATTTCATTTCCTCGTAATTAATTTTATATTTATAATTTACTTATACAAATTTGTTTTTTTAATAAATATATTATCAAATTCCTTAAAACTTAAAAGTATTATAAAAAATAATTTTTAAATATAAAAAAGACTTTTATTGAGGTTGGTTGCAGAGCTTTTAAAGTAAAAAAGAGAGATATTTTTGGTAAAAGTAGGAAAAGGAATTTGGAAAACGAAGGTTGGCAATAATCTTAGAAGATAGAGAGAGAGAGAGAGAGAGAGAGAGAGAAGACATTATTGAGGAGAGTAATTAAGTAGAGGGGCACGTGTCTAACCTCAAAGTTTGTCTCATGAAAAATCGCAGGGGGTAGTTGTCTTTTTGTAAGCGCTGTCCAAAACTAAGCATTTTCTGTCGCACAGAGCTTTGAATGATGTAAGATAATTACATGTATACGTGTCTCAAAACTGAGTGCCTTGTAAAAAGCAAATAAGCTCTCTCTTTCTCTCTCTCTCTCTCTCTCTAACCTTCAAGCCCTCCCAAAGAATCAAAGGGAAGAGAAAAATAAGATCTATGGGAATAGCCTTAATTGGCTCAAAAGTGCTTCTTAGTTTTTCATCTAATTAAGTTATAGTACCCTAAAAGATTTTAAATTTCTTTGTGTATTTTTGTTTTTTCAAAATGTTTTGAGGGATTATCAAGATCACCATGTGTTACCAAAACCAAGATGGTGTTTTTATCCTATGTAGCCGTTTGTGATGGTGGTTGTTGATTGGGGTTGGGTTTTCATTAGTAGAAGAAGAAGAAGAAAGGAGGAGACCCATGTTTTGTTGGGTTGCGTCAGATCCAGGAAACCGAAGCTGTGTATGGGAAAGTATTGACCTTTTTTGGGTTTTCCTGTGATTATTAAGGTTGGTTTCATTTTTTCCTAGGTTCTTTCTCATGATCTTTTTTGCTTTCTATTTCTGGATTTATATAGATAAAAGATTGAATTAAAGTCCTTTTCATATGAGCATGAGTATATTTAAGGGTTGGTGCTGAGGATAGGATTTTGGTGTTCTGTGGTTGATTCTTTGCCAGAGGGAGGGAAATTTTGCAAACTCTAGAGTCTTAGATTAAATGAGATTACATGTGAAAGCTTGAAATTTCTATTAGAAGGATTGAGGACAGATCCATTGTTGGTCACTGGATCTGATTACCCTATTTTTGGTTGGCTAAAAGGTCCAGCTGACACTTCTTTCTGATTTGTTCTTGGTGCTGTAATTTGTGTTGGGTTACCATTGTTGTAGAAGGTTTGGTGCTTAAGTGTGAAGGAATAGTTATAGTTTCAAAATCCACAACTCATAGAAGCTTGAGCTGTAATTGCTTAATGATAGAGATAGATAGGACTTGATGGAAGAGATGTCTCCAGCAGTCGCAGTGACGCTTAGTTTAGGTAATTCCGTGTGTGATAAATCTGGAATTGCAACCCATGTCGAATTCACACGCCTCAAGCTAGTAACGGACGCAGGAAATTTGCCACTGGATCCTTCAAAGTTGGTGTCTGCAGAGTCTATTTGCTGTGGCAATGGAAGTAGCAATGAGTCAAAGAATTCAGTTAGAATAGTGACAATTTCAGCACAAGAAGATAACGGTGGAGGGCCTGATTTGTTTCCAATGTCGCCAGAAAATGGAAATAGTTGTATGGTCGGTGATGATGCTATTGTTCATGATAGTGAGGAAGACGAAGTTTTATCAGTTGAGGCTGACACTAACAGAATTACTAATGAAGAATTGCTAGCTCTGAGTGTGGAGTCTGGAATAAGCTTGCCTGATAGTGAGGAAGACGAAGTTTTATCAGTTGAGGCTGACACTAACAGAATTACTAATGAAGAATTGCTAGCTCTGAGTGTGGAGTCTGGAATAAGCTTGCCAGATGTTATGGAGATTGGAGATGTCGGCAGTGGTCAGATTGTTGCCAAGTCTATTATCTTGGTGGAGTCAAGTATCGGCCAGGTGCCTTCTGGTGATGTCATTGTAGCAGCAGTAAGTCCACTTTCAGAGATATCTGATAAGTCTGACTTAATGGCCTCAACAGTTGTTTTCCAGTCCCATAGGGAGAAGAATGTTGGTAAAGGGGTTCGGAGTGTCTTTGAGCTTGACTGTATTCCCCTTTGGGGTTCTGTATCTATCTGTGGAAGAAGACCAGAAATGGAAGATGCAATAGCTACTGTGCCTAGATGTATGAAAATTCCTATTAAAATGCTTAGTGGCAATCATGTGATAAATGGAATAGGCGAAAGTTTGACCCACATAACCAGTCATTTCTATGGTGTTTATGATGGACATGGGGGTTCCCAGGTAAATCTCTTCTCCCAGATGTTCATTTTGTTTTATTCAAGTTAGATATCTAACTCCGAATTTCCTTAGATTTATGATTTGAGGAATAATTGTACTTTTATTTATTTTAATTTGCCTTCTTACCTGCACGCATTGTTATACCGTATTAGCTTATTGAGTATTCTTTTTTTTTTTGGTGAATAGCTTATTGAGTATTCATGTGTACGCGAGTTAGTATGAATTTATAATGTCCGGTTAAGGGATTGGCAATTATTAAATATATGCTATGAAGGTATGCATAAATATTTCGAACACCAAGCTATACTAAAAACACAATAATGGCAACGAATGCTTCTTCTCTGGAATTTGCATCGAGTAGCTTGAATTTATGAGGCATGTCTCAACATTCTAACTTTTTAATAAATGTTAATGCTTCAAAGGGAAGAGTTGTAATCATGAATGTTTGATGCATGTATGCTTTGTAAAGGTTAGAATGCTGATTTTGTTAACTTGATTGGGGAGGAGTCTGTTGCAGGTTGCTAACTATTGTCGTGAGCGCATTCACTTGGCTTTGAGTGAAGAGATTGGAATCATGAAAGATGATTCAAATGACGGAAACATGGGAGAAAATCAACAAGTGCAGTGGCAAAAAGTCTTCACTAATTGCTTTCTGAAAGTGGATGATGAGATTGGAGGAAAAGTTAGTAGAGGAATTGATAAAAGCGATGGAGATGCTTCTGATACCTTTGAGCCTGTTGCCCCAGAAACTGTTGGGTCTACAGCTGTGGTTGCATTGGTCTGTTCATCGCATATTATAGTTGCAAACTGTGGTGATTCAAGAGCAGTGCTGTGCCGTGGCAAAGAAGCCATAGCATTATCAGTTGATCATAAAGTAAGCAGTTTTGTTCAACAATATTTACACTATTAAGAACCAAAGCACTTATTTTTGTAAACTAGTCTCCCTGTCCTTACTTTTCTCCCTCCTATCTCTTCATCTTGTTAAAATCTACAGCCTAATAGAGAGGATGAATATGCAAGGATCGAGGCATCAGGGGGTAAGATCATTCAATGGAATGGACACCGTGTATTTGGGGTTCTTGCCATGTCAAGGTCCATTGGTATGTCTTTGTTTATCCTTATCCTGGAACCGCTTTTATGTTCTACGGAAATTTTTTTATGTGTGCATAAGAAAAGGAAGATTAGGGAGTGTAATTTATGGTAGCAGTATGTACATTAAAGTTGTGGATATCCTTGAGAGTGAGACATAATTCAGATAAGTTTGGAATCAATATAATCTCATTCCTTTTGAAAAAAACTAATAAGATCAAAAGCTAAAATTTGGACCTGACAAATGGCCTGATTAATGGGAATTATACTAGTTAAAATTTCATTTACATAACATACTAGTGTAGGATTTCTTTGCTTAGATGAAAAAATACATTGCAATTCTGTTGACTAGTATTTTATCTGTATAAATGCTAAAGCTTCTTGAAATGAAATGTCTCTCCATTGTCCTACAGGTGATAGATATTTCAAACCATGGATTATTCCAGAGCCAGAGATCATGTTCGTTCCACGAGCTAGAGATGACGAATGCCTTATCTTAGCAAGTGACGGTTTATGGGATGTCATGACAAACGAGGAAGTTTGTGAAGTTGCTCGAAAGCGGATTCTGTTATGGCACAAAAAGAATGGAATTACATCTCCTGCAGAGAGGGGTTCAGGAGTTGATCTAGCAGCGCAATCGGCAGCAGACTACCTGTCAATGCTTGCCCTTCAAAAGGGAAGCAAGGACAACATATCTGTGATAGTGGTAGATTTGAAAGCTCAAAGAAAGTTCAAGAGCAAATCCTGAAGGAAAAAGTCCACCCACGTACCGATTTAATCATGTTGCCCCCTAAATACTAGAAAAAGTATATCTGATTGATATATAGCTAAAAGTCCATTCGTTTTTCTTGTGGGCTCAATGTGTGTTCAAGTATAGAAATCCATGTGTACTATATATATTACAACTGTAATATGGGAATGGCATCTTTGTTTTTGGTATATGCATCATGTTGCTGAGTTCTTGTTATCAAATTTGTGTTACTGCAGATTTAGGTGAGAGAGCTCTCAAGGTTCTGTAAATTTTATGTATTTGTACCTCCCGAGTTTCAAAATATGTTGCCTTTCTTCTTGTTGGATTTCCTTTAATAAGTTGCATGTTTTTTTTTTTTTTAGTTTTTTTTAATATTATTATATATTTTTTAACTATCTAGCCCCATTTTTTTTTTTTTCCTGGGATACTAAATACGCCATGAACCCCCAACCCCAAAAAGTGAAATAGATGAGAAAGATATTGTTAATGGAAATGCTTGTAGAAAAATAAGAGCGAGTAAAATGCAAGTTCAGGTGAGAAGCAAGAGAGATTCATTATTTTGCCGAAACGACATTGGGTTGGATGCCATAAGCTACACAAAATGGAAGGCAACATTCCAGTAAATTGAATTCAGCAAGAGATGTGAACAACGTTTTACCAACCAAATATTAATTTGATTCTGTAAATATACCCACGAAACAACCAAAGCATGATCACCTTTAGGAAACCCAAGAGGAAAAATATTGTTAATTCAATGATCAAAATGTTGTTTAGGATAAATAAACAGGAAGCCAGACTGCTATAAAATACCAGTATGATGAGCAGTTCAAGGAAAGTAGGCAAATTTGTAATCTCACATCCAGTGCCCGAACCAAAGGTAATCATTTTTCCAAACGCTTTCATACAAGAACAATGAGTCGGATCAATCTATCACCTCCTCCTCTTCTGCCTTGTTTGAGGAAATTGCAGTGGGACAGGAAGAGTGGCAAACAATATGCTGTTTTGACGTGAGATCTTGCAACCCAAATGCTCAAAATGAGTTCTCAATTGTATTGAACTCATTCTCAAGTCCTTGGCTATATCTGAATAATCTGTTCGGAATTCATCTGCATATAGTGTGAGCACCAAGACATAACTAATGAGAAGATTGAGTTTTTCAGGTGACATATTTTTGTCCTCTCGGCCAGCGAACATGTTTGAAAACTTTTGACGTAGAATGCTTGGAAAGTGATGGTGTTTTGCAGATTTGAAAGCATCCATAGAATGCAGATCTTTGAACTTTATAAGATGGGTTATATACGAGAATATGCATGATAGCTTCTTCTTCTCCACTTCATCCTAAAATTAGGAACATGAAAACAAAAATCATTCAGCTTTTGACCAAGAAAGAATAAAAAGAAAATTGGGGCACACAGCAAAGCTTTGAACACATCAGATCCAAGTATATCATTGTTCATGTCTCTCTCTTTCTTATTTTTCCTTCTTTTATGCTTCCAGTCACATTATAACTGTCTTGAACTCATACCTGAATGTCTCTCAATTTATAAATTCTGTTGGAAATGAAGGTTGGGTAAGCATTCAATGATACTTCTCTTCCCCCCTGCAGAAGTTCATAAATATCTTCGAGGAAACTCCACTCTCCTTTAAGGATGATCTTGTCTAGTGGATAAGCCTCCTCGGGAGATGTGGCAGAAGAATTATATGGCAGGATATTGCGAGTAGTATGAGCATCAGTACTTTCAAGAGCATCCTTGTTTACCACAATATTCTTGATTTGCACATCCAGATTCTTCAAAGAATCAGGATCATCTGCTTGCCTCAGAGAGTTCATCTTGATTGCCTGTGATGACACATAAAAATTCACTTCAATAAGCTAATACTTCTCAATAAGCTCAACTTAATCTCAAAAAGCATTATATCCAAATTTCTACTCAACAAGCAGTGAGGAATTACCTCATTTATTGATCTCTTTGTTCCATAAAGATTAGTAAGTTCATCTCTCATTTTGCCAGTCCTCTGTTGTGCAGAGAGCTCTTCCATTGCCGAATTTTCAGGCTCCTTGTCAGAGAAGTCCAACCCTCCAACTTTTGGTTCTAATCTAAATATCTGGAGAATGGCATTCAATGTAAGGCACCGGAACTAGAAACATGATATGAATATTTATAATAAAATTCATAAAAAAAACCTCTCCAAACCTAAAAAAAATCTATATTGACATGAAAGATAACAGCTACTGCAGAAAAATGTATGTGAATGAAGAATTTCAATTCCATCTTATGTTACAATTCTTGGCAAGAAAATAAAGAAGTAACTAGATATCCACTCCATCCCAGATAAGACATAATTCAGACATTTCATTTCATTTTCTTGTTAGCAACTCATATTGCAAAAATATTAATTCAATATTTTCCTTTCTACTTGTTTCTTTTCCTTTCAACTATAAGCTATCATATAGAGATCCTTTATATTCACCAATCCCAAGAATTCCAAACTACAAGCACTTTCCAGCAACCTAATGCAAATAAATAAATTGGTGATGATGGTAGTAAAAACAAAAGCCCTTCACTCCAGTAACTCCTTAATCCCTAGTTAATTTCATACAATTGTCATGCATATTTGTAAGTTTCTAACCTCCTGAAAATTGAAACTTCTTTCTTTTCTTTTTTCTCAATTTACTATCAAAAAGCAATATGAGCCCCAACCAACAAAATTAAAAAAAATTAATAATAATAATATGAACTTTCCTCCCGTACCAAAAAAGAAAAAAAGAACAATTTTTTTCTATGTTCTTCACAAATCAAACAAGCCACAAACATAAACCCAATTAAGTAAACCGCAAACCATCCACGATTTCCCCATCAAAAAATAGTTTTTCCTCTAAAATTACCTTGTTAGAAGCAATAGGCACAATCTTCAACGTCTGGGTTGCTTTATCAAGAACTCCAAGCGCATAACTACAATGCTGCTGCCCAGCCTCTGCCTCGCCAGAATAATTAGTTCCGACGAAATCTACCTTCGACCCAGGTGGAGTCACAACCAGTTGAAGCCTTTTTGGCTTTTCCCTGTTCCTCAATACCCTAACCCTCGTTGAACTGGATTCGCCGGTGCCTGTATTCTGTTTGGGGTCAAACCCAGATGGAAAATATCCCACCAATGGCGAGGCTCTCTCTGGATGGTCTTGGAGGACTTCGATGGTGGCTTGGACCGGAGGCACTTGCTTCTTCTTCTTCGTCTTCTTCTTTTTGGTTGGGAATTGGGGTTCTGGATGATCTAACGTCGTTTGGAATCTGGTGTCTTCTTCATCAGAACCCATTGGTAGGGACTTGGGAGCGGGAGCTTTGAGTTTTTAGGGTTTATTGGTAGCCACTATGCTGCCGAAACTGAAAAACCCATGTTTTGATTATTATTATTATTATTATTTTTTCTCTTTTATTTATTTGTTCAAAACCACGTCTCTCAGACTCTCTCTTGTAGGAGACGCCGTTTTCAGGAATCCCCTGTCGTTTGACTAAAATAATGTATCAATTATAATTAATTTTTCTAACTAAATAATGCAAACCGTTATACATATTAAATAAAACAAAAAAAAAATAATAATTTATTAATTATTTTGAATAATTTATATTTTAATCAGTTTCAATGTATTGGTTTCATCAGTTTTTTTTTTTTTTAAATTTTAAAAACTGATTAAATTATCAATTTTGAATTTTTGAAACCTAATAACCAATACAAATAATTTGGATTAAAAAAAAATTTTGACACACCCGACCCTCAAATTTTGATAACATAGATCTTGTTGATTTATATTTTGGATAAATTATGGCCTCTCTTAAGCCCAATATTCAGCATGTGGGTTAGACCAATAGTATATATATATATCCCCAATTATATATAGCACTTATTATAATTGATATTTTTTTTCAAAAAAAGCAATAATTAAAACTAGTTACTTTTTATTTTTATTTTTAAAAGGCTGCTTTTAACGGTAGGATTGTTTTTTTTTTAGATGAATAAACATTGCATTTAGCACAAAAAAAAACCGGGGGAACCCTTGGGAACTACAAACTCATTTCTCCCCTACAATTAGCAACAACAATGTCCATATATGTAGGGGGAATTGAATCAACATTAAAAGCATTAAAAGTAAAAACAGTACACAAATTAAGGGAGTCTTTTGCCACCATATCTAATAGGGAGTTTTATGACTGGTGATTCCAATCCATTTTCCAGTTGAAAGCTGCAAGCCTAGCTTTGATTTGAAGGATTTCCAAGTGTGTTCTCTATCCTTCTGGTTCCTCCAAGGAATTTATCTCCTTAATAGTAGTCTTAGAATCAAATGACCAAACTATATTGTTCCATCCTTTAGCTTCTGCCCACTCTGAAGCCAGTAAAACTGCAAAAACCTCGGCTTCCATTGCTATTTCACAGACCATAAACTTAAACTCAATGTGTTGGATCTCACTTCTATTGTTTCTTAAAACCCAAGCAAGAGCTACTTTTCCACTTTTGAATGCTGCATTAGTATTGATTTTATACTAGCCCGTGGAAGAGCATTTCCAAGTCTCCATGCTTACACCCTGAGCTGCATTCCCTCCATCAATACACACCGGATTCACAAAATCAACCACCCGATGATTAAACAATCCAACCACCTCTCTAAAATCAATCCTCCCAGTATGGTTTAATATGTTCCTGTATTCCCACATACTATACCACATCGTAGCCAAGAAAATGCTTAGTTCCTCCTTGCTCAAACCAATGCTCAAAATCCTCCCTTTTGGTTCAACACAAATTTCCACAAGTTCATGGATATTTGAATCCTCCAAAGCCTCAATATGGCAGTTCCAAAGGCTAGCAAAAGCTAAAGCTCTCACCCCATGGCACTGTTTAAACAAATGAAAGCAGTTATCTTCCTTTGTCCCGCAGACAATACACAGATTATTCCCATGACCAATTCAAACATTTAAAATGTCTTTGGAGGGGAGCACACCAGCCAGCATTCTCCATAAGAATAGTTTCAGTCTCTCATGCATCTTTAACTTCCAAAGTTTGCTTCATATTAAATAAGCATTCAGATTGTGCTCAGTAAAATTTGTAGAGTAGCTACTATTTACTGAGAAATTCCCTGCAGAGTTCCACCTCCAAATGAGTCTATCCTCCCAAGGACTAGTTGGCCAAATGATTTTAGAAATGGCCCTAACAGATTGGTCTTCAAAGTATTCATTTAATTTCTCCATATTTTAGCAATTGCTCACTGGATCTTTAAACTCCACCACTTTTCTGTAGCATTGAACATCAACGCCATCTTTAACTTGAGGGCTCCCGTTTACAACACCATCCAACCAAGGATAAAAAAAAAGGTGTATGGAAAATCCATTTCCAATTTTGAAGCAGGAATTTGGTCTAATTAAAGATCTTGCCCCAATGATTCCTCTCCAAACTGGAGACATATCTCTTTGATATCTATATTCAAAGAAAGTTTTGTCCTTTAAATACTTAGCCTTAAGAGCCCTTATCCATAGTTTGTTTTCATCCCTAGCAATTTTCCAAGCTAGTGTCAAGAGCATAGCAAGATTGACATCTCTCATCTTTCTAAATTTGAGCCCACCATGTACTGATTTGAGCTCTTGCTCGTGGACCACCAGAATTGTTTAATCAGTCTATCTAAAGATTTATAGATTTCCTTGGGTAAGCTGAAAGTTGACATAGTGTAAATTGGTATAGATTGAATCATCGACTTTATTAAAGTCATTTTTCCCACCTTGGATAATAGTTGCTTGTTTCAACCTCCAAGTCTTTTTTGGACTCTCTCTCTCAAAAGCTAGAATTCTTTGACTCTATTTTTCCCCATGACCAGCGAATTACCAAGATAGATGGAGGATGATCCCATTTCTTTGAAGCCCGTTATATCTCTTATGTCTCTTTTGTCCCTCCCCATAGTATTATTGGAAAAAATAATACTAGACTTATCCAAATTTGCCAATTGTCCAAACCAGCTGCAATATTTATCAAAACTTTTTTGGAAAGCTTCGGCTTTTTTCTTCTCGGCTCTACTTGTTATCAACAAATCATCAACATATATTAAATGGGTAATCACTGGAGCCTCTCTAGCCAAATTTATCCCATGGAAATTTCCATTTTGTTCCTCCTTCTTCAACAGCCTCGTAAACACTTATGAGCAAAGAATGAAAAGAAAGGGGGAGATGGGGTCTCCTTATCAAAGACCCTTACCTGGTCTGATGGTCCCCGAGATGTTTCCGTTAAGAAGCAGCGAAAAGGTAACCGAGCTAATACAGCTAGAAATAAGCAGTTGAAACTTCTCATTGAACCCCCAAGCTTTCAAAACCTTGGTGAGGAAACCTCATTCAAGTCTATCATAAGCCTTCTTCATGTCCAGTTTCATGATCATAAGGCCTTTCTTCCTTTTATGTTTTTTCAGCTTGTGACTAATCTATTGAGCTAGAACCATGTTCTCCGCAATCCATCTCCTCCTCACAAAAGTCTCTTGATTAGGAGATATAAGACCATCCAGAATATTGGCAAGCTACCCTACAATAATCTTTGCAACAATTTTATAAAAAAAGTTGCAAAGACTGATAAAATTGTAGAAAAATAGTATAAAGGTAATTAATATTTTAGATCTTTAAACTATGTCGAATATGTTAAAATTGTTAATTATATTAGTCTTTTTATAGTGTTGATATTTAAAGTGGATTCGAACATGCCTTAATCATGATAGATTACTCATCACTGACATCTTTAAATACATACATACATACATACATACATACAGGAAGACTATATATAGTCTTTTGGATATTTATAAATTTTAATTTATAGACTCACTTTACGCAATATATGTTGTATTGCGTAAATTATATCCGCAAGTTAAAGTATCGATATCCATAACATAAAAAAAATTATATATTAACTTTTTTATAATGCGGATATTCACAAGTTTTAACTTATGCATGCACTTCAAGCTAAATATATTGATTTGCGTGAAATGTGTCTATAAATTAAAACATGCGAACATCNACATCTGCACTTTAGTTTTAACATCAATTTTTTTTATTAATTATTGAATCCCATAAAAAAAACTAAAATAAAATTTAATTAATAGTTAAATATAAATTCAACGACATACTAAAATTTTATATTAAAAAGTAATTTTTGTATATATATACACATTTTATAATGCAAATATCCAAAAATTTTAACTTGTGGATGCACTTCAAGGAACATATGTTATATTGTGTGAAGTTCGTCCTCGAGTTAAAACTTGTCAATATTCGCATCATAAAATATATATATACATATATATGTATTAGCTTTTCTACCTTGAAAATATTTACATATTTTTATTTGCAGATGCACTTCACTCAACATGTATTGTATTGCATCAAATGTGTTTGCAAGTTAAAACTTGCGGATATTCACACTATAGAAAAATTATATGGTTTTAGCATCAAATTTTTCTCTATTAGTTATTGAATCACATTACAAATTAGAATAAACTTTTTTAGTGTTTAATAATGAATTTAATCACATATTAAAATTCTAATTGGAAAAAAGTGAACACTGGCTGTATGCACAATCATCACTACATGAAAATTGGTTTTAACAACATTTAATGACAATATACATAGGTGGTGTTAAATACATTTTCTCACAGCATTCTTTCTAGCTATGTCGTCTAGAATAGATGTATTTAGCATTTTACAGCATGCTTCAATGAGCATGTTGATAAAAGTTTATTAACCAGAAATAAAACATACGTCATTAAAAGTTTAATGCGCGCGCCTACAAACATATGCATATTGTTGACTAAAAAAATTAAATAAATAAAAAGAAAAAGAAATGCATATTGTTAAAAGTTGCATGTTGTTGATAGTTTAACAAATATATGCATTTGTTTAAATTTAGATAATTGACAATTTGTTGTTAAGTAAAAAATTTCAAATTAAATCAGAGAGACTTGTTTAATATGTATCTCATAAAATTTATATAATCTTACAACACCATTTATAAATATATATATTATTTTCTTTTTAATGTAAATCCGTAAAGAAAAGAGTGAGATTAAGAAAAAATACATATCAAATTATTTTTGGATAAAATAAAATTTAGTATAAAAATGTAAGATATCTATTACTTCTAATTTATTTAAATTTTTAGAAAAAAATAATTCAATTAAACATTATTTTTTCACGATAAACTAGAATAATTTAGAGAGATTGAATTTATTAATTAAAATATTAAATTACATAATGTTATTTAATTAGATTAATTTTTTTTTTCTATTTGTAGTATATTATTGAATATAAAAAAAGTTTGGTACTTACAATATTGCTTGATAAAATTATATATAATTAAAGAAAAAAAGAATATACCTTTTTTTTTTAACCAAAATAAAAAATTCAAAATTATTATAATATTCTAATATATATATATATA